>JAAVTZ010000445.1:0-37320 GCA_014898835.1 Fusarium lateritium
CCAGCACTACAGGAAAATAGGGATATAGGTGTCTAACACAGTCTCGTAAGTGTAGGGAAAACGTCTGAAAAAAACAATCAACGATCAAATCCCTCTTGCGAGTTGGAGCCGCGCTGTGGAGCATGATCTCGACCCACGAAGGGGACCACGTGACGACTTTTTCACAGTGTGATGGGTGTCCTAAAAGATTCCATCGACACTGTAGAATGTGCTGGCCCGTGCTTCTCAGACCGCACCGACTTTTCCCCGAACCCTTTACCCACTTATTCATTGAGCCAATGACAGCCAGCTCCGGAAGGTCATGATTTGAGGAAAGCCGTCGCAATTGAGCTTCATCAAGAATTGCTTTGCTTCGAGTCGTGCTATTCCAACAAACTTCGTCAACCGCGATCGATAAAACACCGCCGAGCTTCGACCCCCGAGTCTTATACATACCAATCATCTTGATTCAAAATGCCTCCCGTTGCGCCCATCAACGCCGGCCAGCATGGCCCCTCCAACATTGATAAGTGTGCGCTGATATCATCGCCTCCATCGAATTGGACATCTGGTTAACGGAAATTGCAGTGAAGATGGGTGCCATGATGGGTGGAAGTACGATTCACTTCTTCTTAAGCTTCTGAGTTTGTGTGGGATAATTTCTGACGTCGTTACAGCTGTCGGCGTCATCATGGGCTTTGTCTTTGGTATGCCTCTTGCCAACTTGGCTGTTTGAAGCCGTAATTAACGCTGGCTAGGAACCGTCAACATCTTCCGATACGGGGCCGGCCCTAACGGCATTATGAGGACTCTTGGCCAGTACATGCTTGGATCCGGTGCAACCTTTGGGTAAATCAGACTCCCGTCCTAACAGCTTACACCAGTGCTAACCAAGCCGTTACAGCTTCTTCATGTCCATCGGCAGTGTCATCCGATCCGACGCCGACCCCAGACTGCACGACATGTACATGCGAGCCCAGCGTCGACCTATAATGTTGATGGCCAACCCCGCGTGGAGGAAATCATGAGAGCAGCAACAGATCATACGAGACGAAAGCAATACCCAGTCACCTTTGACAGTCACCCTGTACAGTCTGGCCTGTGATGGCCGCACTCTGTAATATACATATCAAAAACTACTCCGAAATGGACCAGTCTTATTCTCAAACTATCAGATCAGACCCACAGTCGATACATTGCAGCAGTCCATTTAGCGACGGCTGGATGTCTCACGATGCGAGGTTTTTTTGTTATCCTGTCAGACACTGCATACCGCTATGTTTTCCGGGTTCAAGTGGCCCCCGGTGTATGTAAATGCAGCCAAAAGATTACACAACAATCTTTGAGAGGCGGCATGCAAGCTGTGGCACTCAATATGATTCTTTCAACCGTCTAGGTTACATTTTCAAAGACAGGACATGATCGGCACACCACTACCCGTAACGGACCCAGCATGTCGGCCTACCCCACGGCTGCCGATACGAGGTCATAAACAATCAGCTGCGATATCAACGAGGTGGAAGCTCTGGCTGCTTAAAGTTTCCGCGAGCTAACCTTTTTGGTTGATGCGATTTACTCAATGGCGTTCAATAGCCTGTTATCTCAGCCTTCTCTACATATTTAGCAAGCACTTAATCCTGCTTTCACGCGACTTATGCAATACATCCTATGATTGGCTTTGATCAAGCGGGCTTGCGGAATTATCCTCTTGAGGGCAGCTGAGAGCCAACGCCACGTCGCACAACTTATGCATATTGAACAACATCGCGCACTAGGGAATAACTCCCTGAAGAATGATTATGATGTTACATCAACGTTCAATACAGAACCTCGGTTGAAGATGATGGAATACACCTAGAGCTGACATGCTGACTTAGCTAGACGATTTCTATATGTCCGTCCGGCTTACTATTTACAATCTAGCTGCACTTCCTAGATTGTGATCTCCCGAGTACAATTGGCGCTTTATGGTGCGCTTTATGGTATCTCTTACCAAAACAGGCATCAGCCGTCTTACACGCCGTTGAGTTGTCGAAACCTTGCTCAGAACCTTGCTGTTGTTGGGCTGCACCACACTGTCACCAATGACAGGAAGTAATCCCCCAAATTCGAGATCGAAGTTACCTTCCTTGATGCCTCATGTTACCAGTCAGACTTGCTGGGGGCGCCGCCTGCATTCACAGGATCAACCAACATTCGAACTGTATTTCAAGCGTACCATAGGTACTCATGAATATCCAGATGCCTGGTGAGCTGGCGCTAGCTTATCACGTTATGTCCCGACATCGATGTAAGCAGGCATCATGGGCAGCGTTTTTCGTATTCTGGGTTGAGTTACTAACAGTTTTGATCCCATTGGACCCACCGCCGTTTCTTTACTTGAGGATATGAACGGTTAGCCTGAAACGTTCTTTGCAAGCCGTGCGGTCCAGGACGATCGATCAGTTCCGTCGGGCAAAGATCGAGACAAGATCTGGGTACACCCTGGTTCCGGACTATCAAATACTCAATTAGAATACGGGACGTCAAGATTTAAGGGACATCCAGACACAAGATCAACATAGATCTCGTGTCTATTTTCCGCTTGTCTAAGGCTGAAGCAACAATAGATAATGATTCCTCCACACCCAACATCCCTACCACAGCATCATCAACACACTAAGACCCGGTGAAAGCTTAACGCACTATCTCTGATAGGGCAAATCGTTTATATCTTGCACTTTTGGCGTGCTGACCGTCATCTTGGCTTGCAGCTTGTCCTGATGCATGAGGGCCTCGCCATGTGGTTCCATCTCACCAAATTTCTCGTCTACAACACCACCACCACCAACACCCTCCTGTATGGAAATCAGCTGGGCAGTCTTTAAGAGGCTGAACCCATGATAACTTGCTTTAGCCTAAGGCTGACAGTATGCGATCGTCCGCTTCTCGCAGAAGAGGCTTGATCCCGCGGCTCTTCGGCACATGTCATGTCCTAGGATAGAAACGCCTCGTGTAGTGACTGTCTATAGACCGGACTTACCAACTTACCAACAGGCCCCCCCTTTGAGGTGAGACCTATATAGACCGGTGTTGTTTCCAGCGGAAACAATGATCTAGTTCACATGCCAACGTCCTTCAAGACTGCCAATTGTTCAAGTCGGCTGTTTAACATGGGAAATACCAATAGCAATCCATTCGACCTTGGGGCACTGGGACAATTGTCCCAGTTCAAGACCAATGGGTAAATTAGACACTTGTGAACTGTCCCAGCCAATGAACTAATCTATATATAGGGAGTCTGTGTATGGCACGCTGGATGCACCAGACTTGCCAACCTTCCTCACTGACAATCCTACTCCTAATGGCTACCCTTGGAGTACCATGAGCTCTCGGACAAATTACTACCAGGACCATCCAAACACAGGTGTTATTCGGAAATACGAGTTTACCGTCAGCCGGGGCAAGGTCGCTCCTGATGGATACGAGCTGTCCACGATCCTTGTAAACGGACAGTTTCCTGCTCCTCTCATCGAGGCCAATTGGGGTGACACCATTCAAGTCACTGTCCACAATGATATTGACGACGAAGGCCTATCTTTGCACTGGCATGGGATACTCCAAAAGGGAACGCCGTGGGAAGATGGCGTTCCTGGCGTAACCCAGTGTCCCATCCCACCCGGAAAGAGTTTCACGTACCAATTCATAGCTGATTTGTACGGTACTACCTGGTACCACTCTCACTATTCTGCTCAATATTCTGCTGGTCTGTTCGGTCCACTCGTTATATATGGTCCCCAAGAAACGAAAGACTATGATATCGACATTGGCCCTGTCCTGCTGAGCGACTGGTACCACAAAGAATACTTTGAGCTCGTGGAAGAGGTCATGAAACCTGGCGCCCCTGGAATTGTCTTTTCTGACAGCAACCTCATCAACGGAAAAATGAACTTCAACTGTTCCAGCGTGGCACCGGGTGACAAGGCACCCTGCAAGAACAACGCTGGAATCTCCAAGTTTCGCTTCAAGCGTGGTAAAACACATCGCCTCCGTCTCATCAACACGAGCGGGGAAGCTATTCAGCGCTTCTCCATTGATGGTCATAAAATGAAGGTTATCGCGAATGATTTCGTCCCAATTGAGCCTTACGACACAAAAGTGGTGACTCTTGGTGTTGGTCAGCGCACAGATGTTATCGTCAAAGCAAACGGCCTGTTGGACTCGTACTGGATGCGCAGCAACATTTCCGCCAATTGCAGTCTAAGCCATGCTCCGGATGCCCTCGCGGCGATATACTATGACGATGCAAACCAGAAAAAGCCACCAAAATCACAGGCATGGGATATTCCTGATCCAGCAACTTGTGCCAACGACGATCTGAGCATCACAAAACCTGTGCTGAAGCTGCCCCTACCTCCAGCTGACAAGACTTTAAATTTTGAGATAGATGCCTTCAAAAATGCAAGTAACGTCACTCTCTGGTCGTTTGGAGGCGTTGCTGCAAGGACAAACTACAATAGCCCAACACTGCTGCTGAGCAAGCTGGGTAATCACACCTTCAAACCTGAGTGGAACGTGGTGAATACCGGCAAGGCGAAAAGCGTGAGGGTGGTTATCGACAACAAGACGCCTGTCGCGTAAGTTCGGACAAGAATTTAGAGTTTTGTACAATGGCTGGCTGACTTCAGATCCTGCTTAGACATCCAATCCACTTACACGGCTTCAACATGTATGTCCTACATGAAGGACCAGGCTCTTGGGACGGCACCATAGTCAGGAAAGATAACCCCCAACGGCGCGACGTCGTTCAGATTAGGGGCAAAGGACATCTCGTGATTCAATTCGACGCCGGAGATAATCCAGGTGAGCCCCCCTCCCCTGACTCAGCCTTATGATGTCCCCTCCTCTGTGGTCACATCGTGCTGACACCCATTCACAGGCGTTTGGCCGTTCCACTGCCACATCGCGTGGCACGTCTCGGCAGGATTCTTCTCCCAGTTCCTCACGAATCCAGATAAGGTTGAGAAGCTTCGCATACCGAATGTGGTGGCTGAGACCTGCCGGCAGTGGGGAAGCTGGACGCTTTCGAATATACCGGCGCAGATCGATAGCGGGCTGTAAGGTGATCTGATGACTTCACCTTGTGGTGGTATCATTTGCTTCTTGTCATATTAGTAAGGCTGGCGCCTGTACTGTACCATGGGGCTGAGGTAATACTCGTCCATGAGTATTGAGTATACTTTCTTGTATATACTTTTGAGCAATCTCATTATCACATGCCATCTCACATAAAGTTCTTCAGTCGCAGTGATATCATAAAACCTTCCTTAAGACTGACTATCGTGTTGACCTCGGCCAATGTAGGCCATCTATGTAACCATATCCATATCCCATCGCATATCGTCATGACCAAACATAGGAAACTCATCTAGTCGTTCGCCATCAGTGTGGGATGACAGTATATCGTAGCTCTTTACTCCCGCAACACCATTTTTTGTATGTGCATGCATGTATTCCATATGCAACATTTGCTGTAAATCACGTCCCTTCAAGCCTGGACTATTTTTCTTCTTTGATAGGAGCTGGCTCTGCTGGCGCAGTCTCGTCTTTTGTGGGCTGGTCTTTTGGCGCTTCTGCTTGTATGGGCTCTTCCTTAGGTGGTTGTGGCTCGGACGCCTTTGTAACTAGAGACTCTGTTTTGGCTGGTTCGGCATTAGACTGCTCAGACTCGGGTGGCTCCTTGGCATCATCTGTTGCTGATACGGGAGCTGAAGTGGCTGCGGGCTCTTGCTTTTGACCCTCATCCTTGGTCTGCTCAGTTGGCTCATCACTTGAAGAGACATCTTGCTTCACTTCTTCCTTAACATCCACCTTGGAATCGTCCTTGCTCTCATCGTCGCGAATGACGACAGCCTCAACCTCAGCTGCCAAGCGCTCAACTTCGTCTTGCACCTCATCCTTTTCTCTGCCGCTGAGCTGCCTGTCTGCTTCAGCATCGCCCACAATCTGTCTCCACGTCCTCTCAAGCTCGTCGCGCCAGCCAAGTTCATCGGCAAACTTGCGGATACCGGCATCACAGTCGCCCAGCTGGATGACATCGTCGGATCGACTGCCGAGCTGGCCCACCCGTTCCATGTTAAAGAGCACACGAGGTTTACCCTCCTGCACCATGCCTGGAAGGGCAGCAAAGGGGTAGACAGACAGGCTGGTACCCACAACCAAGACCAGATCCGCCATGGCTACTTGGTATGCGTTGTTGTCGAATGCCTTAGGGAGAGCTTCGCCGAAGAAGACAATGTCTGGCTTGACAAGACCCTTGCAGCCCCCCTTGTCGCAATGAGGGACCTTACCTCCAAAGACGTGCTCCTTCATCTTATCATCCGGATATTCTTCCTTGCACTCGATGCAGCGCTGCGTCGCAAAACTGCCATGCGCTTCAATGATCTTGTCGGAGGGTACTCCGGCTGAGCGCTCGAGGCAGTCAATATTCTGAGTAAAGAGCATTTGCAGGAGGCCCTTGCGGGCGAGAAGGGCGATAAAGGCATGCGAGACAGTCGGGTGAAACTTTCCGGGATAGAGTTCGTTCGCTAAGACGTAGAAGGGCTCGGGGTGCTCGCGAAAGTAGGAGATGTCGAAGACGGCTTCGGCGTAGGGTAGATTGAGACGGGCTAGGTTTGCGTAGAGACCTGTACCAGGTGTTCGAAAGTCGGGGACTAACACTTAGTTTAGATGCGATTGGAGCCTAGGATACAACTGATCGACATACTTCCAGCAGCAGTTGAGATACCAGCGCCAGTCAAAACGACAATTCGCTTGTCACGACCCGTCTTGATGTACTCTGCGACAGCAGCCAGGCTCCGCTCAGTGAGGGATGCGGGCGGGCCGGCATAGCTGAACGAGGACTCTTCCTGACCCATTTTGCGAGAAAGCCAACGAGGGACACGGGGTCCAGGCTTGTTCTTATTTCGGCGTCTTCGACCTATTTTGGCGACGGTAAAAGTAAAAAGATTGGACTTTTACTTTTGAAGATGGCGCATACAAAAGTGTGTTTTACGAATGAATGGAGATGGAGTGTCAAGGTGGGGGATTTTGGGTTTACATCATATTTGAAGTGGGCTTTTTCTCTTCAGCGCTTATCGATAAGGATGTAAGTGAGATGTCTACCTACAAGGCAACAGAGTCCTGCGGAACTACCTTGACAAGGCCGTATTACGAATAATGATTGGATCCGGTTTCAAGGTTCAGTGTATTTCAGCGTCATACATAATCAAAACCCCCAAATAGACTCTTTCGGATTGTGTTTGCCAACATCATGATTGGGTCATCACAAGGCACCAACCAACCAACCAACCAACCAGCCTTGCAAGACTTGGGTCATCCATGTAAGAAATTGAACAAAATGCGATTCAAATACTGCCTCCATGACGGCAAAAGCCTTGTCAAAGGTCTATAAGCGAAAGTGATAACGAGTCAACCAACCCGCCCGCTCCCTTGATGACGAAATCCCAGGCCCATCCAAGTCCAACCCAGTCCAGTCCAGTCCAGTCCAGTCCAGTCCTGTACTTCAACGCCTAGCAATGCCAAAATTCCCGACGCCCGTTTTCGTCTTTCCACGCGACTCAGCTCAATTCAACTCGAACTCAGCCATGGCGTTCCCGCGCCGCGGCGAACTGCTCTTCCTGTAGACGGGCAAGCTCGTCCATGGACATGCCACTGTTGGCAAACTTGTCTGCCTTCTTCTCTCGGCCCTAGAAATGGTCAGCTTGTGAAAAATGTGGATCAGTCAAAGCAAACACACCTTTTGAACCTCCTTGTGCTCGGCTGCTGCCTCAAGAACGGCCGGAACCATGTCGGTGAAGCCTAGTTGCTCGAGAGCCTTGGTGATGTGATCGCAAGCGATGGTCTTCTTTGCCTCCTTCTCTGAGATTTCGTTTGCCTCTGATGAGATAAGGGTAATAAACTCGACGCAACATTCTATGAGGAGATCCCGAGCTTCCTTGGCAAAGGCAACGCCTGCTGATGAGGGTAGAATTTCTGACACAATCTTTTGAACAGTAGCTGTAAAAATGTCAGCGCAAGACTCTTTTGGGGCGGCTTGTTGCGACATACCTTTGGGAAGCGACAAATCGTCGTTGCCTATGAGAAGAGATGGTTAGCCAAGTCTCGTGTGGTGAGTGAACAGCAGACCCAGTGTTCCTGCGTCGTACTTGAGCCAGTACTTAGTCGATGCTGGCACAGGCATAATGGAATAGGAGTAATAACAAGATATGAGGGGGGATGTAATAAATTGCACGTTAAATTTGAAAGATAAGATGGAAGAGGTGATGTGAAGTGAGTCGTTGGATCTTCGTTGAGTGTAGATAGTGAAGTGATGAAAAGGTTTCAGAGAGAAATATCATGTTGAAGCCTCTGTATAAATACCATGAAGCCGAATAACTGCGATTCACTGAATTGAGGTTTGGTTCCCAACTCGTGATGACCATCACGACAATGAATCACTGTCATAAAGACTGAAGTAGTGCATAACAACACGGAGGAGCACAAAAGCAAACAAAACAGCAAAAAGACAGAATTAAAGTCTTACCTCCAAACTCGTGATCAGACATGTTTTCGACAGAGCAGAAACCAGTGAATCGGAGTGATGATGAAAGGTGTTTGTGGGAGTTGGCGTGTGTGAAGGTGTAGAGATGGAGGTATACACCAAAGGCGACGCGCTCGCTAGATGTCGGTGACTGGCGGAGTACAGCGCGATAACAAGGCTCAGCAAGCAGGATGACCACGCAAAAATAAAAGCGTCTTGTGATGTTGCTACCCGTTGCAAGGTTCGTCTGTTTGTGTAGTGTTGTTTGGCTGTCGTGTATTATATCTCGTTAATGAGCTTCAAATGCAATCTCAAGCTGAGGGAGACGGATGGTTACTCAGGCCCATGAGTGGTGGGGCAAGCCTCTTTTGTATCTGAGAGCTGCTGTCCGTTTTTGCGCCGCGCTTGTAACTCGACCCCACCTTGCATTTGCTCTGTGGCATTCAAGCCTCAGGTCCCAAGGATTTAGCGCATTTTCCAGCCACACTCGGGCGCGTCTTTTCAAAGTGCACGGACCTCTCCTGCAGGTATTTTAGAATTTCCATTTCTCTGATTTTTCTTCTCTCTTCATCAACACATTCCTCTTCTCTTCTTTATTTTACCATGCCAAAGCGCCCGGTCTAGGCCATGGCTATGGTCCTGGCTGTGCCTCCTGCGCCTTGCCAGCTTGCTATACCTCGAATGCAATAGCTTTGTGCTCTGCTTTCACAGGAATGCAGCCGCCAATTCATTGGGTAAGTCTCTCTTTGTTCTCTACACACCACATCGCATGAAGAGATATGTTGTCGCCCCAGGCTGAGGAGGTCCGACAAGCCTCCTGTGCTGATTGACATCGTCCTGTGCCAAATGGACAGAACTGATTGATCCCAAACACCTTTGTTTTGATTCTCGAGCCATTTAGACTTGACAAATAGCTAACAAAGGAAAAGTCTAGGCTGCTCTCTGCTCCATGCTGTAAGAACTCCTTCCAGCAACACTACTCCCCTTCGACACGCCGTGATGCACTTTGCTATCTGGTACTATCAAATACCGACTCTCATGACGGATAAAAACGATAGCCTGAGCGCATTCGATCGCACGCTTGCTTTGAACAACATGTTGGAACATGGAGCTAACATGCGACAAGGCAGCTGCCTCGAATATCACGTCTGGGGACACAGCTGTGTGCAACAAATTGAGCAACAGGTAAGAACACATTTTTACTTTTTTTTAAACCCTGCACTATCAAATGCTGTGATGAAGAAACTTACATTCCATGCTAAATCCGAATGTCTATGTGGAGCAAACTAAGAGCTTTTCATCTTTCGACTGACTTGCATTTGTCTTTCTACCTTTTATCTATCTGCACCATTGTAAAGACATTAAGCTAACATTGCTTGAGATATCCAGGTGTTTCCTCTCCATATTTTCATTCGCGCCTATTCTTGGTACGCCTCAACCTCTGGTGAGTTCCATCTGTATGACTGTTAGCCTTTGATCCCACAGCATAGCATGTCGTGAAACGTACGAGAAGAATTTTCCGCTCAGGTCCTTGAGCGGGTCTGCAACAAATTTGGCCATGACATGTCCAGGTTGCTCGGGCTTGAGCAAGGTCCCCTTTTCCTTGGCTTCAACGAAAGAGTCGTATTGCGTCTTGTTCATGGATTCTTTGCCTTCAGATCTCAGAACGCCTTGCATCCCAGTGTCCACGCGACCTGGCGCAATAGCAACACTTGTAATATCAGGCTCTTCGAGGGCGATGTGAGCCGAGATGGAGTTGTAGACAGCCTTTGACGAACCGTAGCTTGACCATGCCGCATACTGCTTGGCTGCCGCTCCTGATGACACCCACACGATACATCCCTTAGACTTTCGTAGCTCCTGAATTGCAGCTTGGGCCTGAGTCTGTCAGCGTTTTCCATAATATAAATGTGCAAATGGCCAAGGTAAACGTCTAGTTACCAAAGCAATGCCGCTGAAGACGTTGATGTCATAAATCTTCTTCCACTCTTCCAAGGTGGTGTCTGCGAACTTCTTGGGCGCCAGAATGCCGTGGTTGACAACAAGACCGTCAAGCTTGCCGAAGGAGGACACGGCGAGGTCTACCAACTTGTTAGGCAGCTACGCAATGTCCGTTAGTCTCAGCATTCTTCAGAGCATGTCAATTGGGTTGCATACTTGAGGCTCGACAATATCCCCAACAATGAACTGAACCTGGTCGGGGTGCGATTTCTTCAAGCCCTCCAGAGGCTCTGAAGATCGAGCCGTGACAACGACCTTGTGGGATTGACTGAGGAGATAGCGGGCAATGGCAGCGCCAATGCCTTTGCTAGCGCCTGTAACAATAAATACTTTAGAGGCCATGGTCAAAGATATGCTGTGCAACCGAGTCCTTGTTGAAGTTGGAGAAGAGTTAAAACTGAGTTGAGTAGTGGTGTCTGGATAGCTTTTGCTGAAGCTTCAAGAGAGTGGGGGTTTATTGGAGATGGATCAATGGTGGCGGGGTCAATTTTGGAGCTTCGTTGACCTACCCTGTACCTTTGTCACTCACGTCATCGGTTGCTTTCTTGGTAATAACCTCCATCAGCTGAGGTCACTTATGCCTTTGCTGAGTAGATACTCATCTAATCTTAATATCTCGCTCGACCCGATGGCTTCAACAGTAATTGTTGGAAGTGGTATTATCGGCATCGCAACCGCTTATTACCTCGCCGAGCATCAGCCAGGCTCAACAATCCACCTTGTTGACTCATCAACCAAGCTATTCGCCTCAGCATCAGGATACGCCGGCGGCTTTGTTGCGAGAGATTGGTTCCAACCAGATCTTGCCTCTTTAGGGGCTCTCAGCTTCGACGAGCACGAGAAGCTGGCGAAGAAGTACGATGGACGTGAGAATTGGTTGTACTCCAAGTCGGTCACTGTGAATTATGAACCACCGAGGAGGAAACCCAAAGGCTTTGGGGGGCAAGACTGGTTACGAGATGGAGGTAGCCGTGCGGATCTGGTAGAAGAGAGGGGCGAGGTGAGGGATAGGAATAGTCCGCCCTGGCTAAGGCGTGTGAAGGGTGATGCTCTCAGTCTGGTTGATGACGGTGAAGGCACGGCGGTTCTGTAAGTCACCACGTTTTGTGAGGTGGATGTGACACTGACATGAAAAATCTTAGTGACCCCCTCAGACTCTGCCAATTCCTCCTTGAGCGATGTCGGGCAGCAGGTGTCCGGATCTATAATCCCGCTGTCGTGCTAAACGTAGGTGCCGACTGTCACGATGAGCTATCATATGTACGCATCGGCTACACGGACTGTTCTTCAGAAACACATATTCCAGCAACGCGCGTGCTCATCTGCGCCGGGGCATGGACACCTAACGTCTTGGAGTCGATGTTTCCCGGGTCTCATATTAACATACCCGTGGTGAGTCTTGCGGGTCACTCGCTTGTTGTACGAAATCCGGGAGATATAGGGGATACATTCCACTCGGTATATTGTAGCATGGATACCTTCTCACCAGAGGTTTATGCTCGACCAAACGGGCATATCTGGCTGGGCGGCGTCAATGCATCCATCCGATTACCACCTTTAGCAACAGGTGCGAAGCCTATGGAGGCGTCGCTTGAGAAGTTGAAAGACCTGGCAAGACAGATCATCATGACTGAGGGTGATGAGCTGGAAGTTGTACGGACGGGGCTTTGCTTTCGACCTGTGTCGGAGCGGGGAACACCTTATATCACGCGGATAGAGGATGTAGATCTACGGCAGGGCTACAGGACAAGGAAGGGAAGAGACGGAGGTGTTTATGTTGCGACGGGGCATGGGCCGTGGGGCATCAGTCTGTCATTGGGAACGGGCAAAGTGATGGCAGAAATGATGCAGGGGAGGGAGTTGAGTGCGGATATAAGTGAATTGGGATACTGGCCGTGATGAGGGGAAGTCATTAGCAATCAAAGTTGGATAACAATACCCATGTAATAAGATGTAAGCGTTGAACTTGACAGCATTAAAGTTGAGTGCATTCTCTATTTGATGAAACGGTCTCGAAGCCTCTTGATGTCTTCACTTCCAGCCCTGCAGCATCCGCCAACTAGAATGACAGGCCAATTTCCTCGAGTTTCCGTGTTCCTCACAATAGCTTCAAGCTGTTCTTCCCAAGATGAGCGCTCCTGAGCCTCAACACCATCCGGCATTTCCCACTTTTGTGTAGTCGTGTTGTAGACTTCCCCATTTGTGCCATCGGGGTACAATACCAGAGCAGGCCACTCAGATATACGACCTTGTTCGATCATAGTCGCAACTGTACGTTCGAAAAATTGTAAAAGTTGATCCAGCTTCTCAACCTTGGTGCAGTTGATGCCGATGCCCCATGGTACGTTGGCCGAGATATTAGGATCCAGCATAGCCTCCACGGCGGCTTCGATGGAGTTTCCATCAGGAAGTTTCAGGTCTTTCTCTGGTGAAAGACATGCCGTCCAGTATGGGAGATGAGAGAGCGTTGGTGTTGCGGCGAGAGCCTTGCGCATGGCGATGATCTCGTCTACGCGGGGAATAGTCTCAAGGGCAACGTAGCCCACACGCTTCTGTACCTCAGAAACCTCAGCAAACACACTTAGGCGCTCGCGATGCCATGCTTCTAAGTCAGCCTGGGAATTGTGCTCGGCATCGTACTTTCCGCTGTACTCTTGGCCTGGTATCATGCAGGCTCCATACGGCCCAATGCTAAGAGCGACACGGCCATTACCCCCCACGGCGCGCTGGGCGACACTGACAGCGCCATCGAGGAAGCGTGGTACAGTCTCACGAGAGATGCCTCGAGGGAAGTTATCGGTGCGAGTATCAGCGAAACCGTGCAGAGAGACTTGGTATGTTGCTGTGAGGAGCACGTCGACGGGGACAGCTCCGAAGTCGCTCTGACATGATTGGAGAGTTGGCTGGTCGGCGACAAGGAGATGAGAGGACCAGAGCGGCGTTGAGCGGGAGAATGTGACCGAGTATTTAGACTCGAGGGATGTGCCGAGGCCACCGTCAAGAATGAGGATTTTGGACGGCATTTTGATGATTATCTTGAGCTTGGTGGGGCTTGAGATTGAGTTTGAAATGCCCGCTCAAAAGAGAAAATTAGTGGATAGCCTCACGATTTATCATGGCTTAGAGCGGAAATAATGCGTTGTATACTTTATATTACCGAATCACGCAAACATTTACGACATACATAGGACGATTATTTATTACTTATAGTACAATGGTGATGTTGTTACTCTTCTGCGATGTCCACTTCAGACATGTGAGGCCAAGCTTTGCTATCGTAACCGGAACCCTTTCCCGGGTCCAGCTGTATACTGTGATGCATGAACACTTGACAAACTATTCATACTACTTGATACTCAACAATTACCAGGTGTTTTATTAACTTGTGGGTAGAAACCAAAACCTGAATGAAACGCGTAAGCATACCTTGGGGGCTGTTCATGGCCGACCTGTGCATCCAATCATGCGACAGAGAACAAAAGGCTGCCAAAGTGATCCATAAGAAGACATTGGAATTGAGAGTAAATGTTTGGACCTGTATTAACGGATTAATCAAGTTGGGTTGATGTGATTGCAGTTGTTCAGCTCTGACAGCTGGGGACTGAACAATGCTGGGTGTTATTAACAGCCTCTACCTATAGAACAAGAGATGAACACTGTTCGCAGAAACAGTCATTGTTCAAATTCCAGTGAATTAGATAGCTAAAGGCAGGTGGTGAAGAGCATATGTATAAATTGTGTCTGCCGTCCTAGATGCTTCGACTTCATCTTCAGTTCATTCGTCTCGTCTTCATTCGACAGCAACATAGACTCGCGCAGAGAATCATACACCCAGCGCTCGAGTTTAATTCTTTTCTCTCTATCTGAAACTAACCCAAGAACTTCCAGAATGCCTTCGCGAACACCCTCTCTTCGTCGCACGCCTAGAGCCCCCCTTCAGCTAACCATTGGCGTCTGCAAACCAATTGCCGAAGACAAACCCAGTCACTGGATTCTCATGCTCGCAGAGAGAGACGCCGAGTATGCTACTTGGTATCATGTAATTGGCGGTCCGAGCCTGGCTAGTCCCTGGAAGGTTGATATCTCCGAGGGCAGGCTGAACAGCTGGGCGGTCGACAATCGCTACTACGTCGCGGAGATACTCGCCAAACACAGAAGAAAGGTCAAGGCTTCGGCAAAGAAGGTTCCTGGTAGGTTCTGTCAGGGCTGGGTGGTTGATGTGATTGGAGCTCTGGAGAAGGACTTTGTTGTCCCTGTAGGCACACAGAACGATATTGCTAAGCTTATGGAGGCGGATCCTTACTATGGTGATGTGCCGCCGAAGACTGAGGAGAAAAAGCATGAGCATGAGTTTTTTGATGCCAAGAAGATGATTGACTGGATCGAGAAGCATTGTTTCTCAAAGCTTCTTTCGCCCAAATGATCGAACATTCGGAGGTGGTTCAAGTCTCACGGCGCTGGTAGCCATGGGTGCTGAACTCGATCGATCAGGCATACAATTGGGTTCCCTACCTATGCCAAAGGTTAGTGGTAAGTATTGGTATATGCTATGTCTCTTGGTGAGAGGTATCTTGGAGTCTGGACACGAAATAAACATAGATTGAGACAGATGAATTTGTATCTTCTGCCGGAAAACTTGTTATGTTCTATGATGAAGTCTGCAAAGTGATTATACGTGAAAACGTAACTTAGTAGAGTAGCAAATATGCCTGCATTTGATACACGACTGGACTTCAAACTGAGCGCTCAACAGGATTGTTGACTGTTCTGTATAAGCCAAACCCGTCGCTCATTTGAGTGTCATATAAGAAAGCCGCAAGAAGATGAATTGGCTTGTGCCAAAGAGTCCAGTGAAACATAAGAGATTCCTCCCTTTATGCCCTCGGAAAAGCCTCATTTGGGGCCGAAACTGAAGTTGGCACGCGGTCCAGGAAAAACTTGATACACCTTTGGTGTAAGTTGCCTGCAAAAGTGTATCAAGTCTTTCCCAGACCGCGTGGTTGGATGGAGGCGTGAGAAGGAATGGAGGATGGACTTTGTTGATCATGGCTTGTTTATCGCACTTTATCAGCAAGGATCTGCGGTCATCCGTCGCTGAACACATCACCACAAATTTGCCTCCAAGATGTGCCCTCTGTATACATCAATTGGAGCTTCATTGATCGATGCCATTTTTTGCTGTGTCTTTTACGCGTGTTAATTCTTCTCGATGTTTTTGGGAGAAGCTGAGTAGATCTACCACCGACAGCCCGCCGCGATTTAAGGTCGGACTAGCTATCCCAAGCTTCAGCTTATCTTGACATCCACCAATGACTAGACAGAATTGCCAATGCTTGTGCTTCGCTGGCGCCACTGCTCAGCTGTAACTGGTTCGATTTACGGGACAAGCTCATTTAAGGTTGGCGTACGTCAGGGCCATGGTAGCTGAAACAGGGCACATTCCTGGGCTTGTGATGAAGCTGGACGGTGTTTAAATACTGGGGGAGCTCCCGTTCCAACGTCATCGGGCCGCTACCTTCACCCTTAATCCACCATAAGCCGTGATGGACTTTTCTGACTTTGAAGTTATTGACCCAATTGCCGAGTTCGGCCCCGAATGTAGTGACGACGAAGACGCGCCTCAGCAGCAATATGCGCCTGCACCGCATCTTCAGGGCGGACATCCCCCGTGGCAGGGCCATGAGGGCAAGCTAGTTGGTGTTGTTGACATGGGGAGGTGAGAGACTGTCTGTCAACAAACCCGGGATTAATGGACTAACAGCTCTGAATACTATTAGCAATGGCATTCGCCTCTCCATATCCGATCTCTCAAACCCATTAGCTCGAATGCTCCCAACCGTTTACCAATACCGCGCCTCCATCTCGCTATACGACTCTCAATATGACCCCGAGACTGGCGAGCAGGTTCCCATTCCGGACGATGTTATCGAATCTGTTGTCTCTGTCCTAAGCAGATTCACTGTTATATGTGACGACTTTGGCTGTAAAAAGAACAATATCCATGTTATCGCGACCGAAGCAACGCGTGCGGCAGTCAATTCCAAGCAATTCTTGTCTGCGATCAAAGACAAGACGGGCTTGACGGTTGAGCTTCTCCCCAAAGAAGAAGAAGGCCAAATCGGTGCTCTCGGTATCGCCAGCGGCTTCTCCACCATGGAAGGACTGGTAATGGACCTGGGAGGTGGTAGCACTCAGATTACCTGGATGCTCAGCCAGGACGGCCAAGTCCGCATCAGTCCCAAAGGAAGCTTCAGCTTCCCCTATGGAGCTGCCGCTTTGACCAAGAAGCTCCATGACCTTCGTGAAGGCAAGAAGAAGGATGAGGCCGACGCTGCCGTCAAGGCTTTTGAGCAGGAAATGATTTCCAACTTCAAAGACGCCTACAACAACCTGCAGATCCCTGAAGAAATGCGTGAAAGGGCCAAGAGAGAAGGCGGATACCGCATTTACCTCTCCGGAGGTGGCTTCAGAGGTTGGGGTTATTTGCTTCTGTACCTCAACCAGACAGATGGCAGTTATTACCCCATCTCCATTATCAACGGCTATACAGCCAAGCGTAAGCAGTTTGAAGATACAGAGGCCCTCAAGCATGTCGCACGTGCTGCAAAGGATATCTTCCGCGTCTCTGATAGAAGACGATCCCAGGTTCCTGCGGTCGCATTCCTTGTAAATGTGCTTTCCGAGTCCATTCCTGGAGGTATTAGGGAGGCACACTTTTGCCAAGGCGGCGTCAGAGAGGGCTTTCTCTTCCGCCAGTTGTCTCCATCCATTCGAGCCCAGTCTCCATTGGAAGTGGCCACGGCCTACTTCGCACCAGGTTCGCGACACCTGATTCAGCAGTTGCTCAAGAACGCAGTCCCGAAGCCTTCAAAGAAGAAGGAGTTTCCAGAGGAATTTGGCGAGCCTGTGGTGGACTCATTTGCAAACTCCATGTACTTGCATATGTTTATGTCTAAGGAGACGGCTTCGACAACCGCGTTGTATTCGACTAGCGTGGGTAACATGTCTGCGATCCATGGAGTTTCACACCAAGACCGAGCACGGCTGGCCTTGATGCTCGAGTCTAGGTACGGTGGTGAATTACCCCCTCGAGAGCTAGAGTTCCGCGAATCTCTCCGCGAAATGCTCACACCCGAGGAAGTCTGGTGGGCTTCTTATCTAGGTAGAGTAGGACAGTTGATCACTGCGCTCTACCCTGCCGGCAAGATCCACAAGTCGAAACCTCGCGTGGTTTTTACTGCTCAGTGGTCATACACTCTGGGCAAGAAGAAGAACAAGGAGGGTATCTTGTTGACTATTTCAGTGCAAAAGACCAAGGACGACCCGGCGAGGACCAAGGAGACGGTCGAGGAGGCAGCTAGCGATGTGGAAAAGATTGGAAAGAAGAAGAACTGGATCGGAGACGATGAGCCTTGGGGAATGAAGGTCAAGGTCAGAGTTGTGGAGGAAGGTATTCTTTCTGAGCAGCGTGATGAGTAGGATGCCGCGGATGTTAAGCAATGTGGTTTTGGGTTGGATAATTTACGAAATGGATGGCAAGGAAACGGACAAACTGTATGCTGATACGAAGTAACTGATACTGGAAGAGAATGCAAGTGCGGATTTTATTGATTCTCATTCATCGTCATTTCTTTCTCTATCGTGGGTCCATGGCTACTCAATCAGCCATCGCATGCCTTGAAGTAGATCTTCCAGCCACTTCTTGGATACAGGCAGATCGGGACAAGTCGTCCAAAAGCCATGAGGAAGTCCTGAGTAGACGTGCGATTTTGTAGACAGACCAGCTTCTTGGAGCAACTGATCAAGAAGGATGGCTTCATCTCGGCGCGGATCCCAACCACAGATTGCGAAATAGGCCTTCTTTGCAACATCTGCATGAGAGTCGAATAGTAGAGGCGACAGGCGCTTGTCCTCGGGAGGAGCACCATACAGTCCTGTTCATATTGTCAGTTTACGTTTGAAGCTGCGAGGTAGAGAAGCAAGTAACGTTACCTGCAAAGTAGTCAATCGACTTCCTGGTAAGACCAGGCGCATCGTCGATCTCGTCGACGCTCAGAATGCGATCTAAATACTTTTTAGGTCTGACATCTGGGTGACAGAAGCTACCAGCAAGGAAGACAAGGCCGGTTATCTTTGGCGAAAGTCCCTCATCGCGGGCGAAGTGGGAAATTCCAGCTGTGAAGTTTGCGCCAGCTGATGTGCCGCCGAGGATGAAGCCCTTGGAGAGATCCGTGTTGAGCTTGGCCTGACCCTGCGACGACGCAGCCTAATGTGATGTCAGTTTAGACCTCGTCAGTGCAAGAGAATAATTCGTCTTACCCAGCGAACTACGTCGAAACTATCTTCAAAGCCAACGGGGAACTTATGCTCGGGTGCAAGTCGATACTCAACATTTACGACAACAATTGGCAATTCTAGCGCAATTGCACGACAGGTTGAGTCGTCTGTTTCAAGACCACCTGTGACATAGCCGCCACCGTGCATGTAAATAAACAGAGCAAGGGCATCGTCGTGGTTGGTAGTTCGACGATAGACGCGGAGTGTGATGGGAGTGTCGTCGCGTACTGAGACATCCAGCTCAACGATGTCGAGGCCTTCCTGTGGAGTGATAGGGTCGTGATCTCGTTTCATTCCCAGGGCCCTCTTTGTGCCTGGTGGCAGGTTGTTGGGGAACTACTGAACGTCAGCGGCGATATCATGAAGTTTTGATGTACTCTCTTACATCTATCCACTCGGGATCAGGTGTTGCGTAGTGACGGTACTCAGCCATTTTGTATATAGGTGAGGTGTAAGCGACACAATGTTTTCACTGAGCGCGAGAGTAAGTCTGCGTGAGAACCACGCTTGACGAAGTGAGAGCGGCCGATCCTTTCCGCTCTCTCACAAACCACGCAGAGCTAGTTACCCGATGATCCATCCATGAGGGTCCGGAGTCTTGGCTCAATTGCAAGATAATCTTATCAGATTCAACTGTCACAGTAAACTCGCCTAGCATCCTTGTTTGGATATCTACATTAGGCATAGCACACACGTTTATAGAGGGACCTTTTGATCGCTACTGGGGCCGCACAGCTTGGTCCTTGAGTTACCTATGTGAGAATCTGGAAGATGTATCCTTTCTAATCACTGATCACCAGTCTTTACCACCTTCTCATCTGAGTCATGCTTCATGAATGATGCATTCGCCAAACCATCTGCCTGAATCTTCCAAATATTTCGCCCCATACCTATAAACTTCTCCCCAAACCCCTCAAGTGCTTCCTGCGCAACTTGGTTGGTCACTTGATGCATCTTGGCATACTCTTCATTCGTACCAAGCGTCGCAATCTTGTACCGCTGCTTCCATGCCTGAATCATTTCCTGGGCAAATGAACTATCAGCTTGAATGCCTTTGGCGACGAGGTAGAAGGATGATCTAATCCTGTGGTTCTTGTGGTGCTTGAAAAGCTGAACGGTCGACATCTTACTGAATTGATGGATCAGGTCGAAGCATCGCCATGTATCGAGTTTGTGCAGCAGAATCACCATTGTTCCGCCCGAGTTCAAATGTTCCAGGCCAAGAGTAAGCTGTGTGAGCGTCAGGCGAGTAGCTTCACGAGACTCTCGCCATTCCGGGCGCTGATGCGTACGCAAGACTGAACCATCGCAGAAGACGAGATTAAACTTCTCGCCCTCCTTGAACACTTTGGTGAATAAGAAGTCGTGGGGTCCGGGAAAGTCTACTGGTACATCCTCTTTACTGATGCCCATATCGGAGGCCAGCGTTGTGATGTCGCGAAACTCCACATTGACGCCTTTTTTGACCAGTTTGACCTCATAGCCTCCGCTCTCGACAGGGAGACTCATGGCTCTGACCAGAACACGAGGGCTCTTGGCCAAGACTTTGGCAACAAAGCCTCCGGGGGCCATGCACATGTCCAATAAGGCCGGCTCGCGGGTACCAGAGAGGTTTAAAGCACCAGTAGCTTTGTTCAAGTCTTTTGCGATATTCTGCATCATAGTGTAGAAGAACCAATTATCCTTCTCCTTGGATCTGTCCGCGACCTGCTTTTGTCTCTTGAAGTGGCTGTCGCCTTCAGCGCTTTCCCAACCCTAAGAGAGCGTCAATGGATGCTAGGTATTTTCTCGACTGCTACCATATTTGGGATGGAAACGACTGTAGGATAGTGAAAACGTACCCTTTTCCTCAATTCTTGAAGACGACGAAACTCCTCCACATTTTCCATCAGATGATCACGAAGCGCCTTATCGGCACCTTTCTCGAACGCCGGGTCTTCATCATTGGCATTCAAAGACGTTTGGACCTGGTGAGGTTGCTGGGAGGCAGATTGCTCATCCTCAAGGCTGAGAGCCTCAATATCAGGCGCGGAAGACATGTTGATGATGAATAAAGCGTTACGAACTGGGCAGATAGAAATGAGAGGGAAGAGAAGAAAAATGGTCTCCAGTGGGAAGAACGGTTATTTATACTAGTACTTACGAAGATTGCAAACAAAGTCAGGAAGATGCCTTGGGATGAATGAGCGTCTGCCCAGTTTGTTACACTTTTATGCGTTGACTACCTGTCAACCAACAAGCAAAGTTGATAGGAAGCGTTGGTGTTTGCTAACAATGCGGCAGGCCTCCCACACCAGGGCTTCCAATTATTGAACCAGGTATGGAATTGTCAAATGTTATTTGTTGCAAGCTTTTAGTACCTAGTAGTCTTTTCTAATTGCAATTATGTTAGGATATAATTCAACCGTTTCGAACTGTGTTATATAGTAACTCTCCTTTTACTTATAATTCTATTGTGTCCTTGTCGTTGGAAATCTACCCAGGGCCTATCCAGAGCTCCTTTACAGTAGTTAGGGTGGGTTATAACAAGGACCCTAAATAGATTATTAGGTGATAGCAACCTGCACACAGCCGGCCCAACAAAGCAACAGGATTATACTGACCATTTGACTCTTTATGGTTTATACAATAAATCTATGCGTTTCGCTATCTTCACATTATAGAAAGTATAAATAAAAACAACCAAGACAAACTTTATTAATGATACAAATGTATTAATTCCTTTCTAGACATTCACGGAAGCTTCATCCTTTGGAGGAGCAATTTTCTTAATCTTCCTGTATCCTTCTCGCATCTCAACCTTCTTGAATCTTGTCGTATGCAACCAATAGACAACGAACCACTGATATAGGCAGAACAAACTGAGAAGCATTAGTCAAGCTGTTAAGATACTGATACTGACCATAACCTACAATGAACAAATGCCAAAGCAACCGCATGCAATAGCAAGATTATCCAGCATAGCTACTGCGCCGGTGGAAATCTCGCCAACAAAGCCTGTTCTGCGCTTCTTGAGATTCGAATCCTCGTATGCGTTAATGTTCTCGCGCATAACAAACATAACGATCAGAGCAGCCAGCCACATCGCTGATGAAATGGCTAGAATCACATTGTACCACATCGGTGGCCTTGGATTGTTAAGGCCTTGAGGGCTGACTGGTACTTTGAAGACGAAGAAATGAAGAGATCCCTACAGATATTGTGAGCTTTCTTATACATATGAGTGTGACTTCTGTAAAACATACCACTGCAAGATTGTACGCTGATGCAGCGAGCATCTCATGGCCTGGATGCTTGGAAATTATACCTGCTGCAAGTCCAATCACTGCACAAGATGCTATCCATCTCCCTATATCGGCTTTAAAAGCGTCGTCGTAGAGCTTCTTTACGGGATTGGTTTCTTTCTCTTTGCCCAGGATATCCCTAAAGATTTCGCCCAAGGGCATTGGACATATTGCACTGGACATGATGGCTGAAGAGTGTTGTCGGAAAACAAGCAAGTGGACGAATCAACGTGGGTTTGCTGCGCTTTTCATCAGGAGTCAGAAGGATTAAATTGGGCCAGAGTTGCTATGGGCTGTGGGCTTGGCTCGTCCTTGGCGACCCGGAAGAGGCCAGGGAGCTTGATCGACATGACGATAGGCCAAGGGTTGTCTCCATCTTTGAGCCTTGGCTATCGTCACATATATTACAGCACTGCCACGTAAACCAGGGCGCAGCGAGGTTGAATAAATTCACAAAAACAAACTGTAGGTTCGGTTACACCGTAGTCGTTCTCGCGTTATGGTCCCGTTTTGTTTTAAGTCAGTCACATGTCTAGTTATCAGGAACCTGGACAAGATAGTTCGGAACGGAACGTATGTTCCCGTAGTTGACGGCTCGCGTAATGTTCCGATTTTGTCTTGAGTTGCAGTCGTAGGATCGACTTTGTAATTTTGCTACCAGACGCTGGCAATGGCCAAGATAACTTTTGTTTCAGACTTTCACGCTTATTTATTTATGCGGCCAAGTTGAGTAAAATGGAATTTTACTAATAAATCCGTGAAATGAATTGATGGCGTGTATTTTGTAAGACGCAGCGGTATTCTAAAAATCAGATTGGGACGGTGAGAATCGAATACTCAATCTTTTCTCTACTATAATCAACCTCAACGGCACTCTTTCAACGGCACATTACTCATGCCATAGAATTTTAACCCTATTTAAAGTCAACAAACTTTCAGTTATAAGCTGTGCATCTGTTTACGTATGAGTACATGCCTGCAAATTGTCGTATCGATTGCCAGAATAGGAAATACCCGGCGCTGCCAGGATGCTACATGGTACCTATGTCAGCGGCTGTGTTAAGGCTGATAGCTGAACCACGACTCCACGTATCAGTTGGCCCTTATGCCTGGACGGATCGTGGATCAACCTCTCAGCGCGACGTTTGTCCCAAAGGTGACGACCAAATGGGGCTTATACCCCAGAATGCAGGAACATGATAGGTGCTTGCAAGTCGGGAGTTTAATCGACCTGCAGAATGGACCCTGAATTAATGAGCTTTTGGGCAATTATGCGAGGTAGAACTGCTAGAGAACGAAATAACTGAGGCTGAGGACGACAAATCCTTGGCAATGCAGCTTACATGCCGCAAGTACCGCTTCTTATGCCTTGATTCAGATTATAACACTGTTTTTGAGCTATGATAATATCATCTATATATACTGCTCTCTGCTTTCTCACGTCCAGCCCTTTTCTACAGTTTCTTTATTCTACCAACCCACTACAGTTCTTTGCTACTAATCCGAACCCTTTTCATCGCGATTTGATCACTCACACCCACAACTATGGGCGGCAAAGACGAACCTTGGAAGCCTAACTACGACGACTGCGATAAAGTCTCGGACCAATGCCCCGTCGAATACACCATATACCAGGGCTACGTTTCCGAGCCAGCTTCAGCTTTCTTTGCGATTGCATTTGTACTTTGCTTTTTAGTACAGATTTTCCAAGGCTTCCGTGCTAGAACATGGTCATACATGATTTGGCTGGGTATTGGAACCGCCTTTGAAGCTGTAGGACATATCGGGCGCTTCGGCTTGGGAAGAAACCCCTGGCAACAAAATGTCTTTATCATTCAGTACCTAACTCTCCTTCTCGGTCCTACACTAGTCGCCGCTGCAATCTCGGTCACATTCAAGCATCTCGTCGTCTGGTACGGAGCAAAGTGGTCGCTCCTCAAGCCCAGGCTTTATCCTCTTGTCTTTGTGGGAACGGACTTTATCTCGATTTTTGTGCAGATCATTGGCGGTGGTTTGACCGCTATGGACAGCATGGGAAAAGGATCCGAAACTACCAGAAAATTGGGAGAAGCTCTTGTCATTGGAGGTGTCTCCTTCCAGGTTGCCAACATGTTGGTCTGCGCTGCTCTGATGTTGATCTACGCTCGGCGACGCAAGAAGGCACTTAACCGTCAAGACTCTTTGATGGGTTCTGCTCCCGATCCGTACGCCGCTGGTATGCCGCGTCGTGGCAAGGTTCCTATCGCGCGGGAAGAGGCAACACTAAAAGAGGCGGGTAGAGTACGCAAATTCGTTTACGCTCTGGGTATTGCGTATACCTGTATTATCATTCGATGTGTCTACCGGTAAGCTGCTCGCAACTCTTCTGATAAACACTCAACTAACTCGTATTGTGCTTAGTATCGCAGAGACAGTCCCACCAATTCGGGAAGATGTCATCAAAAATGAACCTATGTTCCTCGTGCTCGATGCAGCAATGATGCTTTTGTCTATCGGAGCCGTTACCATCTTGCATCCTTGTTCCTTCTTCCCCTACCTGGGAGTGAGTAAGAGTAAGAAGAACCAGGATAAGGCCTATGAAGACTTTCGAATGGGTAGCGATGCTGCTTTGGTTGGACATCCACCGCATAACTCGTCACAGCAATACTCGCCACAGCATTACCCATAAGGCTGGCTTCTCATCAGTTTACACAGTTGAGGATAAAGCTTCGAGTTATGTATTAGACTACAATGTCGGAAATAGTAGACTGGGAGGGGATGGAAGAAGTAGGCAATGTGCTTCCATGCCTCACTGAGGAGGAAAACGAGCACTGACGAGTTCGGACGTTGTAATGCCTCGGGTTTCAGATTTGATAGACAGAAGAAGGTTCCTTGTCCTTACATATAGTAAAGCGCTGTTTTTATAGTTATTCATCCTGCATATACAAGAAAGACTGCTATCAAGCCGTCAACTGTAAGCTACCTACGCTAATAGATAAACTCGCTGCAATAGCCCATACTTGATAACTATTTGGTTTTAAGAATTTCTATGGAATAAGTTCTAGAGATATAACTAAAAGGTCTAACTTAGATGTTTGGCTTTAATATTTTGAGGATGTACCCTAACTGTCAACTAGGTCTAGAGCATTGTGTAATATGGAAGATTTAATAACAAACTATTTAGTGCGCATGTTTAAACCTTCGAACTACATGAACCTATATTATAGCCTTACTTCACGAAATAAAATTAAACATGGCTTAAGCGATGATTGTAGATGAAATGAGGTATATCATTAATCAATTCAGCCGAAGTAACCCTTCAGAGAAGCTGCCCGTAAGCACCAGCCTGCATCGGCCTTTTGATCTAATGACCGATGTCGCAAATCTTTTGCGCCCTATGCAAGCCATGACGACATTGAGGACGAATAGACATAAAATAATAAGCGCCATCAAGATTTATGAGATAGGGCGCTTTATGACGCGAAATGTTCATTATAGGGCGCACCTCTTTGTACATATATATATCAACTCTCATTTGTGGCATTCATTACTTCTTTGATTCTTCTGTATAGACTCAGTCTTATAGCTTGATATCTACTTTACAATGTCTCAAACTTCTATCGAGCTTGCCACGCGCAATGAAGCCGCGCCGGACGACACAGCCCAACTTCAAAGCTTCGAGTCACGAGCAACCGATGCCGAGTTCTCTCTACCTCCTGTCGATGGAGGAAGAAAAGCCTGGCTGTTCTTGGCCGCTTGTTGGGTTGTTGAGGCTGTAACCTTTGGTTAGTCTCTACACCAATGGTCTAACCAGTCAAACTAATACATGTATAACTAGGCTTTGGTTTCTCGTTTGGGGTTTTCCAAGAATATTACAGCCACCACGAGCCTTTCGCAGGTTCGAATAGCATCGCTGCCATCGGAACTACAACCACGGTAAGAAACCTGCTGGTAAAATTCTACCTAAGTATCTATAGTCTAACATGTAACAGGGTATGCTGTACCTAGGAGCACCCTTTGTCGTTATAATTTGTCGTCTCTATCCTCGCCAAGCTCGATGGTTCACATACGCAGGACTTTTCGTTACAGCTTTGGCTATGGCGATGAGCTCTTTTTGTACCAGTGTAGAGCAACTGATTGCCACGCAAGGAATATTGTTCGGCATTGGTGGTTGTTTTGCGTATTGCCCTTGCACTCTATACATCGACGAGTGGTTTGTCCAGCGTAAAGGCTTTGCCTATGGCATTGTTTGGAGCGCCGCCGGAGCTGGAGGTGCTGTTCTTCCCCTGATCCTCGAAGTACTCCTCAAGAACTACGGTTTCCAGACAACTGCTAGAATCTGTTCCGGTATTCTCTTTGGAACTGCAGCCCCGTTGGCCTACTTTATCAAGCCTAGGCTTCCGTACTCTGCCAATACTCGCAGGAGGCCACTCAACATGCGATTTGTTACTTCTAAAGTATTCATACTGCATCAGCTGGCCAACGTGGTAGAAGCAACAGGCTATTTCCTTCCTACTATCTACTTACCAACCTACGCCCGAACAACCTTTGGAACTTCGACTATCTTGTCGGCATTGACTGTCATCCTAGTCAATATAGCCACCACCATTGGTCTTATGATCATGGGCACTTTGAGCGACAAGCTGGCAGTCACGACCTGCATGGTCATCTCGGCAGTGGGTGTGGGCATATCTGTGTTGCTAGTCTGGGGACTCACAGCATCCCTACCCGTGCTCTACGTCTTCTGCATCATGTACGGCCTATTTGCTGGATCATGGGCCTCCATTTGGCCTGGTATCATGAGGGAAGTCTCTCAAAAGTATCAAGGCGAAGGAAACGAGCAGATCGATCCGGTCATGGTGCACGGCCATCTTTGTGTGGGCAGGGGAGTAGGTAATATCATATCAGGACCTCTGAGTGGCTCGCTCATCAGAGGTCGACCGTGGCAAGGAAAGGTGATTGGGGGATACGGAAGCGGATATGGTATACTCATCTTGTATACGGGTTTGACGGGTCTGGTGAGTGGCATGAACTTTCTATGGCGGTATGTGAACGTGCTATGAGGAGTTGGTAAGTATGGCTCAAGGGATTCATGTCTCAGTCTTGTTTTGTGACTTTCATTTTCTTGTCAAGCTGATATATCTCTGGCTTCTGTTGGTCCGGCGAATTCAAAAGCAACATGTTTCTTATCTTAGTTTTGTTTTGTTCTAAGATGACGTTTTTCAACCAGATAAAACTATAATAGCAATGACTTCAGCCAAATTGGCTACCCAGCCCTTATATCAGTCTCGCAATGCATGGAATCTTATGACCAACCGTTCGCCGACCGGCCTTGCCGTATAAGCATCTTCCTGCTCAATGCCCCCGTCATCAACAACAGTCGTCTGAAAGTTTGCGTAAATGGTAGCCAGAATGAACTTGATCTCGTTCATAGCAAAGTTAGAACCAATGCACATCCGACCTCCACTGCCAAAGGCCCAGAAGCGTTTGTACATCTCACGGAGTCTTATACCTTCCTGGCTCGGGTCCGTTGTTTTGTCCTCTGATGAAGTATGCGTCGACCATCGTTCAGGTTTCCATAGTTCAGGCTGCGGGAATGCTTTGATGTCTCGGTGGAGGGTGTAGGCGAGAGACGCGATTCTCACACCACCAGGGATGTAACATCCTTCTATATAGCATCCTTCTTTAGGAGTCTGACGTGGCTGAGGTCCTGGGATGGGTGCATGAAGCCGAAGTGTCTCCATCACCACAGCATGCAAGAGTGGTAGAGAACCCACAGCCCTTGGATCTGGCAGTATTGGGCTGCCTGATATTCTCTCAAAAACTTGTCCTTCAACTATACCCTGCTCGAAAATTTTATTCCTGATGATAAATGACGAATCAAATCTCAATGGCGGTTTCAGAGCTAGAATTTCAGTACGAAGATGTTGCTGGAGACTCGGCGATCTTGAAATATGCCATGCCGCATATGTAAGAGCGATTCCTGCCGTCTCTTGTCCCGCCAGAGAATGATCCATAAGTTCAGATGCTATGGCTCGATCGCGTTGTAGAATACTCGTGCTATACAGGATGCTGCTTTCTCCGTTGACTGTAAATTCGCGATCAATTCCGGTGTGTAGGGCGTTATAAACCACTGGCTCATCTACACCTGCCCCTCCCCCTTTGCAGTTAGGAACTTCTTTCTCACTTTTGGTCTTATTGATTTTATCATAAAGACCCCAGTTCCAGTCAGAAAGTTTGGAGTTGGATTCGTCAACCCATTTCGGATAGAGTCTAAGCCAAGGGAACCATTGCTTGCAGAAAGAGGTTAGAGTTGGGACTTCCTGCATCCAGAAAGGATAGTTTGCGCGTGTAAGGTACATTTCCTGCCAATCTCGGCGATAAGACTCTTGATCGATGAAGTTTGTGCTGTTGGAAAGACCAAAGAGATAGGCTGTGATGAGGTCCATGGCCGTGGCGAGAAAAAGGCTGAAGACTTCGACATCCTTGTAACCTTTGAATGGAGGTACTCGGTTGATAGACTCGGAATAATCATTCAGTGCAGGTATCAAGCGTGTGAAGAGTATATGGGCCATCTGAAACTTGCTAGCCTTTGATGATTGAATGTATGACTTGGAGTAGACGTTTGAGATCATCCTTTTTCGCAACGAGTGTGGCTTTGATGAGCTCGTGGCGAACATGTTTGGGACTCTATTGTCAAGTCAGTTTATTTTACTCAAAAGCGAGCAATTATAAATATCGAGTTGTGATCTCAGCATACTCACCCATAATTATCAAAAACGGTGTACCAATGGCCCTTTTCGAAGCCTCCTTGATATACAACTCGCATACCTTCGACTCCGTCGACACTCACTTCATTGGGGCCAACCCTGATCACGCTACCGAGTCTTTTGTGCGCATCATGTAGAGACTTGTTTTCCCGTCTATGTTTTCTTACTGCTAACACCCAAAGAGGGCTGATATGGCACGTCCAGTGCGGAGCAGGGAGACGACAGAGCGGGGAGTAGAAAGCAGGATAAATGATATACACGTAAAGCAGCCAGAAAGAGAACGACCCGACCGTCGTTACTATGACAATACTCATCATGGAAAATGGGCTGCCCTGGGCCCAAAAATGATGCTAGTGAGATTTTGGATACAGATCAAAGGTTCTGAATACATCTACTTATGCTATGGGATTTGAAGTTAAGAATAATCGTATCGTCATCGTGCAGCCTTAAATAAAGTTGATAGTTTATCCGACGTGGGGTTAAGAAAGGTTGATAAGATTCGATAACCGCTCCAGCTTCGATGCTTATTCTGACGTTTATCGGAGAGCTCTGCCTATCACTACAACTTTCGGATTTTTAAACTTTGGGTCATTCAGGCTTTCCTCATCAATATCATGCCATAACGATTCCTAAGCTATCAATTGGAAGCCGAACATTTCCTTTACAGAATAATGTTAGAAAGAAAGGGCCAGTTAAGAATAGACAATCATGAATTTAAAATTTGTGCAGGTCATAAAACTATTGCAAAGTGGCCAAGCCCAACTAAACATGCTCCTCCCGGTCGCTTCTAGTTCAGGCTTATAACCTCAACGTTTCGAACCTGGAAGGTTGTTGCTATAGGCCAGAAAGTTAGTATATATGAGTTGAGATTCAAAGAGTAGGGCAACGTACGTGTTGTGGGTCCAGGAGAGCCAGACGATCCCTCAGTCTGATAATTGACGATGCTGTCGAGTTGTTAGCTAGAGTTCACTACACAATCATCAATATTTAAAACTTACAGGCGAAGGCCTGCTCCAATATAGTCCCGTCCGTACTGAGTAGTCTGCTCAACACCGTCGAGGAAGAACTTGACTCTCACATCATGACCATTCTCGTCGCGCAGCTCTGCACGAACAGAGTGCCACTCCTCAGGGTTGGGATAGTCCCTGTCCAATGCAGTTACTTCATCCGACGTGTTGAAAGTGTTAAATGAGATCTTGCCCGAGCCCTTCCACTCAGCAATGTCAATCTCCGGAGGCCATCCGCTGGCAGCGTTGAGCCAGAAAGCAGGCCAGGTTCCCTTATCCACTGGCGCGATAAACTCGGCATTGATATCATAGCCACCGCCAGCAGAAACAGTAAAGGTGGACTTGGCGTGAATTGCTCCAGAGAGGTAATGGATAGGGTCTTCCTGGTCAGTTCTTGGCTCGGCCGTCAGGGTGAGAACGCCGTCGGTGACGGAGACGTGCTCTTCATCCATTCGAGCGCCGCCATTATGCGTGGGGCCCCAAGGATATAGGTAGTTCCAGTAAGTTTCGAGGTTATTGAACGAGTCTGTAGGAATCTCGGTCGTGGCGCGTCGTTCAATGGGCGGTCGCAGAGAGGAACAGGATACTCCGGCGCATTGAAGCGCAAAAAGAAGGTCCTTGAAGTGCATGATGTCTGTAGTTCAGTATGGTAGTCTTGAATGTCTCCTGAAGAGAGTGAAGAACAGCGCGGGCAGGGTAGTATTTAAATACTGATGGGATTGCTATAATGTGGTCCTCTTAAAGGGCCTGAAACAGGAGCAATGAAACCTCATCCGGGATCTTGAAACTAAAATCTCGTATCCGTGCATTGATCACCTCAAACAAAACGCCGGGATAAACATTTAACGCACCAACAGGACAATTGTTTATGGTACGAGATAAAGTGGTGGGTGTTGACGTGATGGAACCATACAATTAATTAGGCTGGTTGAGATGGATACACAACTGCCGATCATTCACTCCCTTCTGGATGCTAACAAGCCGATCTTCTAACAAGACACATATGATTCGAGCGCCTTATTTCTTGCATATTTCTTAGAGGTCACGCAGTCAACTTGCATACTGGTGTGAGTTCAACTTTATCCACCTATATGTTTGTAGAAAACGCAACTATCACCGGATGTTCCGGGTGCAGATCAATTCTTAATCGCTGGAGAGGGCTAATTATAGACATTTTGCAGGGTATTAATTTATACCCGAAAACCTAAATACAAGAAAGGTACTGAACGATCAGCCTATTTGACAAGAGAGTTGACATAGTTCTCAATGTTTGCGTAACCGTTCGACGCAATCTTCATGGCATCCGAAGCGTCCTTAGGGTTTAGGCCATTCTTGGTCTCCCACTCATCAGGAATACCATCACCGTCTGAGTCCTTGGGGGCATCACCACCAGCGATCTCGCCGACGCCGCCAAAGTCCTTCTCATCGGAGATCAGCTTGCCTTCCTTGCCATAAGACTTGACCTGGTTGATAAGGGCAGTGTCGACACTGTCTCGGTGCAGCGAGTTGCCCACGCCGTTGAGGACGGCCTCGACGGCCTTCTCAGCCGTAAGGGCATTGGCAGGAGCTGGGTAGTCGAATGGGGTTGTGACGATATCCATGTCGGAATAGCAGGTGGTCTTCTCGCAAAGAGCAGCGCCGTCAAGCTTTCCGTTACGGTTGGAGTCGTAGAAGTTGTTCTTCACGTCTGCAGAAACATGGTCAGCAAGAAATTTGCAAAAGGAAATCCTTTTGACTTACAGGCGTGGAAGTTCTTGTTGCCTCGTGTGAAGGCAGTAACACTGGTGTCAGGGCCAGAGATGAAGTAGTTGTTGACAATGTTGACTTTGCTTTCACCGTCGCTACCTCCAGCAATGTAGCCACCGCCACCTCCCCAGTTGTAGATGACCTATAGAACATTGAGCATAAGCACGGTATGGTAACTAAGAAGATAGGTTCACGTACATTGTTTTGGAAGTCATTGACACCCTTGACCTTGGGGTTACGAGTCTTGTTGTCAATGTACAAGTTGCGAAACAAGCTGACTCCGCCATCAGTCTGCATCAAGCCACCACAAGAGTGGGAAACTAGACCCTGACCAATGATGCTATCCTGAATAGAGACATTCGAGACGTCACCGTTGATCGAGAAGGTCTCATCGCGACCCCATGTGATACTGACGTGGTCAAAGATGATGTTCTTGCCGTCAGCAATACCCATGGCATCTTTGCCTGAGGTTCCGCCTCTGCCCATGCGGATGGTGATGTATCGCACGATGGAATCGTTAGCGTTGGACAGCGACCAGCCATTTCCATAGACAACGATTCCCTATATACAGATTAGTGACAACAACAATAGATGGTCAGTATTAGAACCTACTTCACCAGGAGCGGTCTGGCCAGCAATGTAGATGTTCTTGGACACGACGATGCGCTCAGAGATCTTGATGATGCCACCGACATCAAAGACGACAATTCGGTTGGGTTTTGATACGGCGTCTCGGAGAGAGCCCTTCCCAGAGTCACTATTATCAAGTAAGATTAGTTGATAAAAAATCACCGAACTTTCAATGTGTGTCAACTTACTCGAGGTTTGTCACCTTGTAAACTTCACCTTGACGACCGCCAACAGCGTTTCTACCAAAGCCTTCAGCTCCAGGGAACGCAAGTTGAGCGGCCTGTGCGGCTCCAGCAGCCGTCAAAGCAAGCAATGTGGTGAACTTCATCTTGTCTCGGCGATCAAAAAACTACTATAAAAAAAAAGTGATAACCAACTGTCATGTTTCAAGTACGAAGGAGGTGCGGGATGAGTTTATGTACCACATCGTCAAGAATCCCTATTTCCATTATAGGAGTCCCCGGCCAAAGCTCCGTTTACCATGGGTAAGGGTTGCATGCGGATTGATAACTCCTCCAATGTCTGTCTCGCGTGTAATGAAAGGGGAATTGGCTTTCCTAGTTAGGTCGAGTTATAGTGAGGCCCCGATTGGTGGAATCTATGACAAGGGTCATGGTTGACCTGTTTCTGTTGCAGGAGTGTTTCAAACCGAGCAGCACAACTCCGGACGATCATTAACTGAAACAGAGCGATCAAATCCATGTAACTCCAAAAATGTAAACCATTTCGTCGTTGGACAGGAGGGATGGAATAGTATCCCAAATCTTTGTCTCTGTCATGATTGAGAACATGTGATGGAGAACAGGACTCCTGCTAACCTTTGAGAGGCATGTAGCATATATAACATTTTTTATATTAAAGGCTATCTTGAGTCAAAGAGTCACTCGCAAGACTTGTGAATCCGTCAAATTCTTCGCCGTCTTGTTGTTCGAAGGCTCTGGTGGGGATTTGAGTAACGGAATTCTTACCATCTCATCCCTCTAAGCAAACTTATCTCAGTGGCTCCATTCGAGTATCTGTTACTATTAATTAATTACTTCTAGTTCCGTCCTGCATACTTTACATCAACTCCTCCCGAACGTTTACCATGTAGAAATGCCCAATCTCCTTACCACCAATAAGATAAGCTAAAAAGCCAAAGTATTTCAACAGTAAACACTATGCGAGCGACTGTCGTTATTATTGGACATAATCTATGTGCTAAGTGTTTTCAAAAACAAAAACTTAGATTTAGTGCAGCAACAAATTATCTATCAACACCTCTATCCGTCGCCATCTTCCATCCGCATCAGAGCCTCCATGATGGGCGCAAGTCCTTGAAGACTAGTTGATTCCGGCTAATCCTCCAACTCAGTAGATTCCTCTTACTTCTTCGTCACTTTGCCTTTTCTGGGCTTCTGTCCAGTTGCCGTTTTCGCCCTCCGTTTCTTGACATTCTTGGTCACTTGCTTGCCCTGATTGACAGCAAAGTCACCGGGATCATACCGGGGAGCTTGCGTCATCTCCTGATCCAGTGCTTCAAAGCTCAAAAGGGGAAGAAAAGGACGCTGCTGTTGGCCGGCGCGAGAACGAAGATTTCGCGAGTGACTGGGTAAACCATAGGCTCGGATAGAGCATGTTTTCTTCATGCCTCTGGGTCTGGCCACATGTTTGAAGAGGCCGTCGGCATCTTGGCGCCAGCGATCGATAACACGAGTCTGGAAACAGTATAGATCCCAGGCCGCCAGACTCTGCCAAGTCCAACGTGGTTGCCAGCATTTTGCAAGGCCAGAAGGATCTGGACCGAAAGGGTGGGGAGTAGTTGAAGCGAGGCTCAAGTCGACCAAAGTACCGTTGACGTATTGTCGAGCAACTAGATCCCTCACTACTATCCCATACTTGTGAAGCTCGTGGAGATCCTCTAGCATACGCGGGAACTGAGATATCTGAGCGACTTGATCGTACCATTCGCGCAAATCCTTGTCATCGAACTCGGCCATTTCCACCCAGTCCTTCACTATTCCCATAGCAGGGCCGCCGTCGCCGTTGCTGAGAAAATGGGAAAGCTCTTCATATGGGTTGTACATCTTGGATCTCGCGACTTGAAGCTTTTCGGCGATGACCTCGGTCAATTCGAGGGCAACGTAACCGTGTACTTTGACTGCGAGGTGCTCACAACCCACTTCCTGCAGTCTGCCAAATGCCCGGCATTCGTTTTCAAAAGGCGTGAAATAAAAGTCAAATCGGTCACAGCACCGGTAAGAGCTTTCCTCTCTCGCCATTGCTTGTTCAAAATCACCTACATGAAGCGGTTCGTGTACAAACTAGAAACTATTAGTGTCGTATCCAACAAGATATCAACCATACTTTGGGCCCTTGGCTTACAAATTTGATGGCATAGAGGTGATCACCAATTCTCGTCTTGATGATTATCCCATGAGCATTTTCAGTTTCCAGGATGTTGAGAAATTCCACATCGTCGGCCTCGAGATCATGCTTAAATGGCGCGAGTTTGGGGCCCTCACATTCAGGAAGGAGTTTGAAAGGAGGCATGGCGAATATTGAAGAGTAAGTGTAGGCTTGCGGAGTGCAGTTTGAAGGCTTTTCTTGGAAATATAGTACAACTGGAAGGTTGAGGAATTCCAACTCAGGTCTGGGGCCAGTAAGATATATCAAAAAATGTGCATCAAAACAAGTGATAAAGACCCATGCCAAGCCGTGCGTGCAAGCACAAACAACAAAGGACAGAAATCTGATAGCTTGTTGGCTTTCTTGGTGCCACAGTTGTCAGACATCATCTCAAAATGACACAAAGAGACATCCACCAAGCCTAGGCCGGTCTGTGCTTGAACAAAGCAATGCACACTAATAGTAGCCAAAGACAACACGGTTATAAAAAAAAAATTTCTTGGATGGCGACCGAGCACTGGGGTCGGCCTTAAAACCGGCATTTCTTTCTATTCTAAAGATATTCTCTCTGTTTGTCAGTTGAGGTGAGACGGTACGACACCCTCACCAAAGCTACAGCCAAGCTCTTTGTTGATTCGTACCTAGATACTAGACTTTATGCACTAGGATATGTATTGATCTCATCACTATTTTCTAGCTGGCCTGTTCTTTCGATAATATTGTACCTGGCAGCACGACCAGACTAAGGAACTACAGCACCATCATGGATATCAGGTTGAGGTTGCAACAGGAACCTCTGTATGCTGAGCTCTTCTTATCGTTCGGTGTTCATTAAATTGGCCTGAAGGAGATTGCTTCAGAAGTAAATTACCCCGATAACCACGAACATCGTGTTTCTTTCTCGCTATTGTGTTATACCGCCTGAGAACAGACAAAGAAAGCGTTCCTGTATCCGGTGTAAAACAGGCCGGCTAAGAAATTAATCAACCTAGAGTTCTGAACCAAGTCGCCATCTTTCACTTGAAACCCCCAAATGATTCAGCCCACTAGTGACCACTCGCCGCCAATGTGTGGCTTTCTGCACCTAGACGGTTTTCAGTTCATTTTGGCTTGCCGTGCTCTTTGTCATTCTTTCTGATCAAGGAACTCCCTGAGATTTGGAATCTACAGTCTGTAAGAGGCGGCAAGGATGGGCATTCAGTTTCTGGAACAGCATGGCCCAGCAGCCGTTTCGCGAAGCATCGATGGACGATATAAATTCATTCCTAGGTCCATTTTGCCATCTATTGCATACACTCTCATTTTCAGAAGCTATTCAACTCCATCTTCATCACTCACTGCAATCACCTTGACCTTTCTTTTTTTTTTTTTATATACTGTTTTCTGCTCATTCTGAGCCCAGAGAACATCGTTCTCATTTCTCAAGGTCGATCATGACTACCCAGTCCATCCAGAGTATCTGAGCGATACGAAGCCCTATTCTCTCCCTTGATCCCAACGTTAAAGTTCGCGATGGGGGAGAACCGACCAGGGCATTCTATATTTCTTACTCAGATGTCAGCCGATGGGACGATTTCAGTCTCACCAATATCTACAGTGCCTTTGGTCATATTCTGTGCCAACCAATTTCAGCAAACACTGGCATGGAGGCATTACTTTTTAACAAGTCATTTCGGAACCTATCTGAACTCAAACACTATGGCTTCGGATCGCTCCTCTCCATGATGGACTCTCCTTTGGCCGAAGGCGCGCGTTTGCTTGCGCACGAATTGGACTCCCCGACCACTATTTCCTGCTTCAAGGATGCGCCTCTAGTTACTGCGCAGGGTGGTAGTGCTGGTTTCAAGCCCAGCTTGGCTTTCTTCGTCGACGTACACCCTCGCATCAATCTTGTTGTCAGCTGTGTGCGACTCGCAGGAGTATGGAGCTCTAAGAGTCTCGAGGCCCAGACAGACAATTCCATGTGGCCCATCATACAGCTTTCCAACTATGCCAAATTCAGTGGAACTCGCTACTCGTTCATCATGACAGAGATTGAAGTTGTGGTTGTGCGTTTCTATAAAACGACTTCTGGGGAGTTCGGGGCCCAGTGGCAGGCCATTTCGCGGAGCGCATGCGGCGAAGGGACGATGACGGTCGGTCTGGCTATCTGGTGCCTGGTGATGATGAGCCTTAACAGTGATCACCGTGTTGTTGCAGATCAGGCTGAGACATTGCCCATCAATGCCTGGTGGAGGGAAGGAAATGCTACGAGCGGAATCGTTTACCATCATCATCTATCCGGACGACAACTCCCTTTCCTGCCTACCGGAGCAGTGGAGTTGAACAGCCAGACTTAAAGCAAGGATATTACTTCTCTTATGCGAAGGATCGGCCTTGGTTGTCCTGATGCTGTGAATCTGGGTCACGGGTTTCGTCAGAGTGGATGAGTGTTACAAATAGGACATAGAGGCTTTAGACGGCTGGAGGGGAGGTCCTTCTTTTATCTCGTTTGTATCGGTTTCTTATGTTTTAGGATAGATTTGACAATAGAACGGTTAGAGCAAAGAAATGGTCGTTGGCTTTTTGCTTAGCTCGATCCTTTATCGCACAGTTCCTAATGAGTTGTGCTGAGTACATGCAGGGGTCTATCATAAAAT
>JAAVTZ010000446.1:689-53001 GCA_014898835.1 Fusarium lateritium
ACTATAATAAAGAACGCAGTAAAGGCGTTCGACACTGTACACGATTACAAGGATGAGAAAGGCGAGAACAAGAAGAAAAATGAACACGACAATAATAATGAAAAAAATGAAGAGACTTCGAAGCTTGGACAGGAGGAAATCGGCGAATCCAGCACTGTTACAACCTGACTCCCGGCGGTATCATTACGAATGGCAAACGGAGATCTGGCTCATGTTGTGATCCCGCCTAAACGTCCAAGCGCTCTCGTGGAGAAAGCAGGGGAGCATTTTCGAGCCAGCATGATAGTCCCCTTTTCGAGGCTGCGCGAAAACGTCCTGCTCGTGATCCACAAAAAGGTAAGTCTTACGACACGCCCTCACTCTTTCAGACAGCCTCAGGTTCTGACCATGGTAGTCTATCAAGACAGACAAGTTGATGAGAGAGATTAAAAAGACAGTTCTTGAGCATTTTAAGGAGGAGCAAGCATCATTCTAAGCAGTCAAGCAGTCATCGACCTCATGACGACGCAACTATTCAGCTTGCAGGCATCACTCGATTCCCAGGAGCAAATAGATCCTCCGCAAATATGTCGCCGAGAGAATGCCCAAGCTCAAGCAAACAAGTACGAAATGTTTGCTGCTGGAGCCTCTCAAGATCGGGGGAAGGCGGAAAGGTCGCGAGAAGAGTTTGAGACATACAAAGAAAAGCTCGACTTGCCTCCGCATATGCACGGAATATCTTTGAACCACTACAACAAGAATCTGGTCGCCTACGATAACGAGCTGCAAGAGGCTAGTACTAGATTGTCGTGTGCCAAAGTGGCTTTGGTGGACATGAACAGCGACAGTGTTCTACAGAAGCTTGACCGGATAAGGACTGAGCTGGCTGGGGTGGGGTTTTAATGAGTGTAAGAGTGTATTGGAGTATGGGTGAAGTGGTCTTTAACATCAGGATGAACTATCTTGCTAATGGCGCTTGTTGTTAATGCCTGACCCATGGCTGTCTGCAGTTGAAGCATCGTCAGATCTGGGAAGCAGGAGGTGAGTGGATCACTTGATCGCAGTCACGTGGCTCTCCAGGCTAGACTGCCCAATCACAATCACGCGGTTGCATGATCGCTTAAGACGTTAACAGAAATGATGACAAAGCAAAATTCACTTATGCAGTGAACCAGAATTCTGTCACAGGTACGTCTACAGTGCGCGATAAAAATATGGTCCTAACCAATGGGCCATTAAGATTAGCGGCGACCAGACTCTATCCTGCGATGTCCGGGATATCTTCAACTATTGCAAAAAGACTCTATGCGCTCTCTCTGTTAATCTTTGTCGTTCGTAAATGGATGACTGGACTGAGTGGTGTCAATTGCGCACTTGAAAGATGCCAAGGCCGCTGAAGCAAGCAAGGAGTCTGCGTGAAATCTAGAGGTGACCGATCCGGAGATTGCATTCCCTCTCTGTTTAACTTTGATGTCTGAGGTTAAGAGGCTACACTAATGCAAGTGATCGGACCAACATGTACGACAAAGTCGTAGATTCACACCAATCTATGCAAAATTTCGCATCCGTCCAGCCACCGCTCTACGTTCTCTGCCTGCTCGGCATACCACCCATTCATGATGCCCTCCTCTACATAACCCATATGCGGTGTGACTAGAACACGACTCTTGTTACCTTTGCCCCAATTCTGTGATCGCCAGGGGCTATCTGCGGGTAGAGGTTCCGCCTCAAAAACATCCAATGCAACGCCACGGATGGAACCCTTAGTGGTAGCTTCCACCAGTGCCGTCTCATCAATCAGTGCACCGCGGGAAGTGTTGACCAGCAGAGCCGACGGTTTCATCGCTTTGAGTTCCTCTGCGCCGACTATACCACGTGATCGATCACTCAAAACGTAGTGCAGAGTGACTACATCGGCAGTTGAGAAGAGCTCTTCTTTGCCCACTGCTTCAAAGGTCTTGTTACCATCTGCATCCTGAAGCGGCAACCCAATTTTGGTAGCCATTTCGTCAGCTTTGGCTTGATCAAGGCTGGCGCTCCAGCACTTGATCTTCATACCAAATACCAAAGACCCGATTCTCGCTACCGCGGCTCCCAATCTACCGAGACCAACAATCCCCAGAGTCTTTCCTGACAATCCAATGGCCATGTCTGACTGCCATCCGCCGGTTTTGATAGCGGCATCGTCTGCCGCAATGTTTCTGGCCAAAGCGAGAATCATAGCCCATGTATGGTGCGTTGCGGGATGGCTACCCCCCTTTCGGATATCCTGTTGATGCTGCGTGGTGTGTACCCCATCGGTTCGGCCACGACCTGGCGCCGTGGCGACCATGATTCCCAATCTCCGGGCTGTATCCAGATCGAATGTCTCGAATTGCGTGCCAGTGCACAACAATAACTTCAAGTTGGGTAATTGGCGTAGAAGTTCCCCAGAGAAGGGGGTTCGTTCACGCATAGTTGATATGATGTCGTATGAGTATAGCGTTTCAACTAGGTCGCGTCGTTCTTGGGCAGTTCGTTGAGGGATGTGCATATCGGAAATTTCTACTTGTAAGTCTGGTGGCTCCAAGTGCCCAAAATGGCGTCCAGAGATCTGGAGATAGTCGTCTAAAACCAAAAGGGTTTGCATGGGTGACCCTGCGTTGAGGGGAACCCCACGAGCCATCCGCACGGCGAGGGATCGCGCAGTAGGGAACATTCTGTCAGAGTTGAAGTCGGGTTAACCAGTTTGGCCTGGTATGTTGGCATTCAAGAGGGAACAACTCCCATCGGCTTGGAAAGTGGCTGTATTGAATGGATTCAGATGATGTGAGCCAACGTGTTTAACCTCAAGGTCCGGAGTAGCTCGGCTCTCGGCTTAACCGAGCCAACTCCGAACCAGGGTGAAGATTGGGTTGGTGCTTGATACCAAGACGCACCACTCCATCCTGAGTGATAGCAAATGCACGCACGACCGTTTCAACGGTTGATCTGCAAACTAGCGTGCGTCTCCAGTACCTCATCGTTCTTGGCGCTGACTGCGTCATGCCCTAGATCACCAACAATCCGTAATGTGATTACAGATATTAGACCGAGAAATGATGCATGCAAGGGCCCCTGTCAAGCCTTGCAGCCATCACGAGTCACGAGCCGATTACTTGCGTATCTGCTCGAGAGGCGTCCATTAACTGCCGACGGGAACGAGATAGCGCTGCCATAAAGATGGCTGGTCCCCTCATCAAGGACATCGCTATCCATTCGGAACTTTGCCATTGTCTGACATCCGGCGCTGCCACGTAATCGTCTTTCAGGTCGATTTAGGGACCAGCAAAGCCCAATACACCAGGGCAAAAAGCAAACGCCGAGACAATGCCTTACATGCAGCCCTCGCCACCTCGAACGCCATCGGACAGCCGGTCTGCTGCGACTACCTACACTTCCTTCTTCTCCCAACCAGCATTACCATCGTTTTTGGTCGACCAAGCTGTCGAGGATATTCTACAAGAACTGATTGTTGGACGACTACCCGATCGAGTGGCCAAGTACTTCGTCAAAAACTGCCTGAAAAACATCACCCCCGGAGATAAGGAGTTTCTCGCGCTGTTTCGGTGGAGAATTGAAGCAGTGCCACTGCGTGGGAAGCCTCTAGTCCCGATACTTCCGCACATTGTTAGTCCCGAGCTACGCAGTGCGATCATCAGCGATCTCGTACACTACCGGAGCTGGGGCCTTTCCAATGATGTAGAGTTGAAGAGATTTGGAGATGGTTGGTCAGATAATGCAAATCTTGTTTTTGTAAGTCTTATATGGTTTATTTTCGGCACGGCACTAATAGAGTTAGCAACGGCTCCGTGGGACTGTCTGCCTTATGGCGGACTACTTGGGGACAGAAATCCATACGTGGGATGATTGATAGGCTACCAGGGTCATTGAGTATGAGATTGCTATAATTACTTCCTTCCCCACATCACCTTAGAGGAACACGTCTCCAGGGTTTATCGTATTTTAATTTACAAGGCTATATTCTCATTTCAAGACATTGCTGGGATTAAAACCCATCCACTAAAGTAGACCGTGATATTAAAATGTCTCTATAAGCTTAGCAGTGGGGGCGGCCCGTCCTGGTGTAGAAACACATATCTATGAAGGGTCTCCGGAAGTGCCCCCGGTACCGGTGCATGTTGAAGAAATGTGTTTGTTTCATCGTATCTTACTACCCTTGTCTGATCCTGGAGCCCTTAGTCTACCTAATGTGCACATGTTATCCGCGTGACATGCACCTCGCAAGCTGGGGTGAGAAAAGTTCTACACCCATACTTCCCGAGCCGATCACGGGATGGCAGATTACGTTGCAGGCAGCCCGGCAGTTGTCACTCTTAATGCACGAGAGACAGCAAGCACGCATGAAACGAGGTCCTTGCTAATCAGGCTTTTGGGCATCGTTTGATAGCTGTTGGTGCAGGGATGAGCGCTCGGTGTACGCCTTGGGTAACCCTAAAGAGTCTAGACCAAGCGAATGGGCGATCCTTGGCAGCATGTCAAGGCGCTATCAAGGATTTAAGCTTTCTTAGCTCTGTGATCTCCTCGTAAGCACACATCGTGATCATTTCATTGTTGCATTGTCACAGATGACAAACGTCCAATCGGGTACTTTCCAGACCCTAGGCTATGATCTGAAACCGGGATGCTCTGGGTCTGGATGAAAAAGTTGCAAGAGTGAGCAGCAACTTTATTCAAGTCAGCTGCTGTTGGTCCGGTTCAACGTCATACTCACGCCAGGAAGAATCCTGCCATTATGAAACAAATTGTCTCATGGGGGCTGGTAGAACTTGCATTCACTGAACAACCTGTATGTTATTGCTTGTTTGAAGTCACTGTTTCACTGGGTGAATGCTTGGTTGATAGCTGGGTTAGGGTAGTCAGGAGTCTTTCCATTGTACGATTATATGGTCGAATTTTACGAGAGAGCCAGCTTCTAGATATCCTTCTCCAAATTCAATATATGGAAAGTCTGATGTTTAAAGGTGTATTGTGTAAAGAGAAGGACACTTTGTTGTCGAGTAGTCACCAATGCGTCATGAGCCCAGAAGATGGAAGGATCGCTTGTTTGTCAATGCTCAAGCTACCCTCGTGCACCACCCATTGCTCATCATAGAGGAAATAAGCCCCTTCGTGTTTCATCCAGCTTGCCAAGTAATTGCAACTAGACTGTTTTGCTTACTCCGGCCATTCCGGTACGATTTATAAATACCATCTAGAGATGGCATCGAAGTTTAGCTTGGTTCATGAATCAACTTCCATAGCAACGCTCTCATCCGGATATCCCGCTCTCGCACTTCGTCGGCGTTTTTAAGCATTCCAACACTGTCATTGCGTCTTTGTCTCTAAGAAAGGACATTGCTGCTTTCAAGTCTACCTATATTCTCGCCGTTTTTCCTTCGGCCCCCGGTTCTTTCACCAATATCAAAACCGAAGTTCACTTTCTCTTGCACTCCCAACGGCCGAGAATACACCTACTAGCCAAGCCAACAAAGCTCCATAGCACGAATATGAGTCCCTCGGAAGTCACAAGCCATGGGTCTACTCCTTTCAAGATACCTGGTGTTCGATGCCCTACATGCGCTCTGGCTGGAACAGAAGTCTGGGTTATTCCAGGCCGCTGCTGTGGCTATTGCGGAACTATTTGTGGAGTGTAGATTGTCGGTACCGAAGGTTGGTATTGATTGGCATGAACTAAAGAAAGAGACTGACAGTGAGATATAGCTTATTACTTACACAGCGAATTCAGCTTCAGGAAGGGCCGAGGCTCTGGGTAGTGTTTAGATTATTTCAATCCGAGAGGCTCCTGAATGACTTCTCATACCGCCTTGGGGTCCGCTTCAACTTTTACTTTAGGTTCAGTCTAATAAAGCCTATTCTGACACTCTTGCTATCTTTTATCGTGTGCAAATGATACGTCCAAGATGATATTTGTGCCTCCTAGACCTCCTTTCTGCTGAGAACTCAGCCTCTCTTAACATATGTCATCTAATTTCTCCCATAGTGCTTACTCCGTATTCACGAATAGAAAAGGTTGTTAGACACAATCTTTGCATTATTCATATCCTCCCTCTAGCTAGAATCACCAAGTAAGTCATTGTAAAAGTCTACCTTGATATTTCCCTTACAGAAAGCCGGTTGGAAGCCAGAGCTCGCGACTTCGTATCAGTTAGTAGTCTTGTAGATACGAGTGTTTCGACTTCTATAACACCAGATATTCTGACATGGTGGTAGGAGGTGCTAGGATCCGTGACGAGACAGGTGTATCATCGGTAAGTCAGCTGATATTCCGGCCAGCAGTCGTTAATTGCTGACTCAGTGTGGTATTATGTGGCGGTGTCATCTACCTATGCTGAGGCGTCTCAGCCCTACACATTAGACCATTAATCACAAGAAAAAACCATTGGATTGAAACTATGGGCCGCAGTCTGGAATATAACATGTGGTTCCGCTATAGAGAATCGTGATCGTGAACCACTCTTGCGTGCAGCGTTGGATTGATGAGATGGTTTCTATACTGCGTATATGGGTAAAGTGATTATTGATGCATGAGTTGGTAGTAAAGAGTTTGCTGGCGGCCGCTGTTGTAAACTTAATGGTAGCATAATCGGTAATAGTGAATTTAACAATAGGAANNGTGGTGATGTTTACAAGCGCGTCCGTGGTGAGTTTGATGGTGGGACTAGACCTGTGAGATCTCTTTGCATTGGTCTAGGCCTGGGTCACGTTCATTCTGATTGCCTCTTCAACCTATCCGACAGCTTCAAGCTCTGGAAACTGATCTATTCTGTTTTGTCGTGCTTGATCCATACTGACTATAATGAGCGACCATAGTGGCACCCAAAAAAAGGTTGGGAAGTGAGTTCAGCGGTACGAGGAGTCCTTCCATCGTATTTCATGTGTGTACACTGTTTGATGAGATGCCTTCCAGAGGTATTCTCTAACTATCGTAAAGAACATAGGAGTTTGTACACACTTTTATAGAATTTGATGAATATCTGGTAGATCAGTTGCCTTTATGTAGGTGTACTATTCAAGGTTTGCTCTNNGCCGGCTTCAACAATAACAAGTGTAGGTGTACGAGCGCTGTATCAAGGAAAACATTCTCGACAGCGATTCTTTTTGGTTCTTGTGTTACTATCCGAGACTTCAATTGCTAATAGACCAAAAGCTTTTGCACATCATTAGGGCAGCAATCTTAACATAGTGGATCAGTATAGTATGGCGTCGGGGGCCAAGAAAACCCCGGCATAAAGGTATAGCTCGTTGATACTATAAGTTTTACTAAATCTCACAATAATTCAAGACTTATATGATCTTATACCCTAAACTCTAAGGAGCATTATGATAATTTCGAGGAATTATTCTATATAATAATATTATATTCATTAATCTCAGACTTAGCAGATAGAGTCTACAATATCAGCAACCCCCAGAGTATAGTGACCATCTGATCGGCAGCAGTAATGGCTGAACTGGCTCATATTCATCCGATGAATAGCTGACTCAACCTGATTCCTGTTGATTGATTTGAACCACGAGCAAACCTTGCCCCATGTGACGGGTGACGAACCGCTGAATCTTGCTACGTCACGCTGGCTAATGATAACAGGCAGAAGAAGTAAAACAAAACACGTTTGCAACAATTTAACAGATCAATTGAGATTTGTGTTGATAGGGGAATAGCGTCAGCAGATGGCAGTCTCTGGTGTAGATCCCTGTTGGTCGTAATATGCAGGGTAATTCGAGACCAATCATGATCCGAATGGCTGACCTTTTAGTTCGCCTGGAATATTAGCGCTTACTACTTGTCTCTATCTCCTCTCAGCCGAGTCACAATCCAGACTTTGTGACCGACGTTGCCAGGCATATAATGTAAGGAATGTGAAATTTGGTTCATTATCTTAGATGTGACCTAAGTTTATAGTATCCTATCGTACATAGAATGAAGACGGAAATATTCGTCCCCGCTTTCACCTGGAGATCTTCAACATGATCCAGAACATGCCCACTGTGTCTATCATGCTAATAAAAAAACCCGAGAACGAAAATTGTTGTCAGAGACTGACGAGAACTCCAATGATTTAGCAGCTCAGAAAAGCCAAAGGCAAAAAAAAAGCAATAAGACATCGTGTCAGCCCGTACAACCATTTTACTCCACAATGTTGGTTGAATCCATGTGCATGGCTTAACGTAGGCCAGTGAAATCAAAGTCGCCAAGGTCGATCGCAAATTTCATGCTGCAAGGCAGTGGAGTATACTGATATATGATTTGCCATAGGCAGGCTCACCGGGTACTTCCAATCCCTGAGCTTATTGAGAGAGAAGCGCTAAGCTATTGTCATACAGATTAGGAATAAGACATTCAGCCGTGGCGGTTTCACTATGGTGGACTGCTTCAGTGCCTCATGCAAGGGAGATTATTCATATGTAATAAATCCCCCTTGAGCTCGTCCTCTTGTGCTTCCATCTTCAATCATACTATTAGGTTGTTGTCAACACGACTAAGAAACTTTACAATGCTTTCTTCCATCATCTTTTCGCTGCTGGCGCTGGGGGTCGTAGTGACTGCATCGCCAACAGACTCCGCCCTGGAAGCGGGCGACTTCAACGTCACCAAGGCACTACTCAACCATGGGGTCGACGTATCCAAGATTAGCGCTCTCCATGACGTCTCGAAACGATCAGACAGCTTCTGTGCTGCTGCTGTTAGTTACCGGTCTATAGCTGTTTGACAGATCGAACTGACTGGAAGCAGTGCGCGTCGCTCAAGTTTCTTTACGGAGAATCGGCAGTAGAAAGCAAAGGCGAGGACGCATACAAAGCATTTCGTGCCTCGTACTGGTCTGGAAACCAAGCCGATGTCAGCCCTCAATGCATTTTCAAGCCTTCTAAGCAGGTGCATGTATCAGTGGTCATACTCCTATCACGCCTGACGCAGTGCCCTTTTGCAGCCAAGAGTGGTGGCCATGCGGCCTTTGCAGGTGCCTCTGGGTCTGAAGGTGGTATTACTATCTCCTTCGCTAACCTCAAGGCCGTGACGCTGTCCAAGGACAAGAAGATTGCTTCTATCGAGTCCGGTAATATATGGGGCGATGTATACGCCAAGCTTGCCAAGTCTGATCTTACAGTCATTGGCGGCCGGTTGTATAATATTGGTGTAGGAGGTCTCATTACTGGAGGTGTTTATGCATAACCTTGCTGATATTCATGAAATCTACTGACTCTCAGCTTTCAGGTGGAATCTCTTACTTCTCTAACCTCCATGGATGGGCTTGTGATAACGTTGAAAGCTACGAGGTACTCAAGATAAACTCTTCAACGGCTTCCAAAACTGACCGATTATAGGTAGTACTCGCCAACGGTAACATCGTCAAAGCGACTTCCAAGGACCACTCGGATCTGTACTGGGCTCTCCGTGGAGGCGGCAATAACTTCGGCCTGGTCGTTCGCTTCAATGTGAAAACGTACCCTTTACCAGGCGGAAAGCTCTGGGGTGGAAGCAGAACTTATACTGAGGAGTCATTTCCAGTCCTTGCCAACGCGGTTACTAATCTCGTCAACAATTCGCCCAACGACCCCAAGGCTGGTTTCTGGTCAGTCTGGATTTACTTTAACAAAACCAAGATCGCTCTGCCAACATTTTACTACGCAGACCCTGACGGCGGGGATGCATCCATCTGGCGCGATTTTAACGGTCTCAAACCCGTCACAGATGAAACGCAGACCCAGCATATAAGTGAGTGGGCTAAGGAGGAAGCAGCCGGTAGCCCCAATGGCCTTCGCGAGATGTACTATCCTATCACTACAAAGGTCGACAAGGATTTCCTTCAGTTCGCTCAAGAATACTTCTTCAAATCTGTGCTCGATATTGCCAACATCCCCGGCCTCCTCCCAACATTTGTCGTGCAAGGCATCACGATCCCACAGCTGAAAAAGATGGAGCAGAATGGAGGTAATTCCCTTGGCTTGAAGGCCAAGGACGGCCCCTTCTTCCTCATCCACATGGGCTGCATGTGGGCCAACAAGGGGGATGACGCAGTCATGTTCCGCTGGATTTCTGACTTCATGAAGACAATTGATGCTGAGGCCAGGAAGCGTGGACTTGGCAATGACTACATCTACATGAACTACGCGAGCCAGTACCAAGATGTTATCTCTGGCTACGGCAGTACCAACAAGGCCAAGTTGAAGAAGATTGCGAAGAAATATGATCCCAGTGGGGTGTATCAGCGGCTACAACCTGGGTACTTCAAGCTTGACGGTGCCCCTGTGCCAGAGCTCAACCCATAGGTTATATCAGAGCCCGCACCTCACGCGTACAGAGCAATTGGTACCGTTTAAAAGCGTTAGATTGGTTTATTTTTATTTAGCCATGTCCTTCGAGGTATAGATTCTCCTACTACGCCTGTTTTGTCACTAGCCTTCCAGCCGGTCAAGGCCAGTCTCCTTGGCGGCTAAGCTTTCGACAAGGTGAAGGATGGCTGACCGAGTACTACATGATTCAAATGATGAATTGTTTTGAAACGCCATGTTTCCATGTCGATCGAAATCCCGATGCTATATTTTCTGCATACTAAAATAGAACCTCCATATCTCTCTCGTACCAGTGATCGGGTTAGTCCCTTACCGGCATTTGCAGACTAGTGAGTCTCTTTAATTTAGTGATGTTGTCGTATGGCAAACGCTGTCTGGCAAGATGCCTAGCTAGCTGGGGAAGGATGGCAGTTAAGCCCTGTAAATGAGACCACTTGCCACAATTAACGACAGAGGCTGACGACTGATCAGCGGCAAGGAGGGTATTGAAGGCCGTGCCCCTTGCAGATCGAAGAATAGAGTTTTGTTTGCCGGCGTAGCTGAGTAGCGTAGCACTTAGGCGGCGAATCAGATTGTACATAGATGTGCTTACCGCGTATGCGTGTACTGTCAATTACCAGTACTTAGGCGCGCCAATGAAACAAAACAAATGAAACGAAACATGCAGGTTTCGCAGATTAGACTTGAATATCTGTCAAACTTAAACTTTCGGTACAGTACATCTTCACGTCAAGCTCGTTGTCCAATCAACAATTGAGTTCTTTTAGGCCAGCCACTGGGATCAAGCACCACAGCATCAACGATTCATAAAGTCAGACAGATGTTCATCATAAGCTTGAATAAATGCATGCGGTATTTTCGCATTCACTGGAGAAGGTATCAGTAATCACGTTCAGCTTGCATCGACTGATATGACCCTGGCTTGCGAAGCTAGGAGTAGAGGTAGAAGATAGACGCCAAGAACAAGCCTCAACCCAAATGTATCTTAGCAGATAACGCCGTCTCCCACAACCGTCGATCGGTGTTGATCCGGCACCTCTATCCTAAACTAGCGCCCACGCAAACAGTGATCGACCGTCTACATCGTACGATTCAGGCGGCTCAAAATAGCACTTGAAAGCAGTCTTCGTCTAGGAGATTAGCGCAGCTACCAATCAAATCGCGCACTAAGCCATAGACGTCATGTCTCGGGGCTGTCATAAGGCCCGACTGCGAGTGGGCGGTAATTTTCCGCGTCCTGTATCATCCGTAAATTTGCAATTGTTCCATTCTAGGTCAACGAGACTGCCATTATGACGTCTCTGTTTCCGGAAGGGAGATTCTGCTGGTTTAATCATCCTTGTGTTGATCTCTTGCTCCGATTGTATCATTGAACCTAACTCATGTCGTCAACCAACCCCTGAAGAAGAGGATAGCCATCACGACGGTAGGCAACGTTACTCAGAGCTTTAGCACATGGCTAATCATAGGCATCCAATCTCCTCGACTGTCAGTTGACGTGGTGGCGAGTTTGCCAGCGCCTGCCCAATCAACGTACATAGCTTGTGAGAAGTTCCAGCGCAACGCCCGTTTCACGTATGCGAATACTCGGATAACTACGAACTGAGTCTGTGCCTGCGTGGAGCGATCTGCTTTGAGCGTGGGGCTGTGTAGGCGCTAATGGAATGTTCTCCCGCCCGTTCTCAAGACTATTTTAGCCTACGCCACGGAGAATACCATTTTAACGTTGCACTAGCGGGCAGGTTTCTTGGTATTTGAGTGCAAAGGGGATATAGGCTACCGAAAGTCTGCAGTAGTACATCAGCTCAGACATCCCTCCGATCCCATCTGGTACAGTCATTCAAGAAACCTCGTTCCCAAAGTACCCCAATATGTGTCCAATGCAGCAAGACCTCCCTGACCATGCACCTGAAAATAGGGACTATCATACCCTACTGCATACTCAAATTTATGACTATTTTCTCTCGGTTGGAATATTCAGCTGTGGGCAAGCTCTTCTTAATTCCGACTGTAATCTCCAGCACCAAATTATGGGCAACGCGGGTCGACATTCCGCTACCGACCTGCATGATACAACCCCCTCTCTATTGGACTCGGGTTTTGGGAGCTCACATTCCTCGCCAACTGAGGGACCATATCCTACAGACCAACCAGATTTTCCAACACCAAAGGCAGAGCCAGCTCTTTTGTATCAATGGTTCTGTACCCTCTGGGATACTCTCAATTCCCCTCAGAACGATGCTGTACAAATAGCGATGCACGACAGTTTAAACTTTCCGCCAAATTTGTCTCAAGATCCTATGGAGTCCCAGCCTATTATATGGCAAGACTCTCTAGACCTCCAACTCGTATGTTTACACCTGTTAGATCGTCTGAGCAATTTCGCAACTAACATAATCTCAACTTTAAAGTGCCCAGATGTTTTTAATCCTTTACCTTTCGAGGTAACCACATTAAAGCCGAATACAGCCGACTGGAGACCAATAAGCCCACACAGCGATGCAGCATCAATAGCATCTAGCAAAAGAAGCGAGACCAATCTCAAGTTACTTTCCTTTCAAAAAGGTCTTGGAGAATTGATCAAAAATAATGAGGGAATAGTAAGAAATCTGCGGTCATATACGAAAGAAAAGCCCTCCGTTGGTAGTCCAGAGACTTCTAAAGATTAGTTTTACAGTGTAAATAAAGAAATAAATTTCAAGCATAATACAACTAGAGTAATAGATATTGTTAATTCCACTGGTTAGTTACGAACACTTGAGTAAGAGACAGTGCTTTCTCTCGCTGACTCTTGTGTGTAGGATTCGTTCAACTATGGTTCCCCTTTTGCCGTATTTAAAGGGCCGTGTCAATGTCCAGGTAGCCGCTCTACTATGAAGTTTGCATCACTTCTCTCCATCGAAATCACTACGCCAATGTCTTTATCTCGGTGTACGTGTTCCTTCTGCATAAGGTACCTTTTCTATGAAAACTTCGACTAGTCGCTAACCCCCTGCCTGTGTGAGGGGGAACTCCGCCTCGACAGCGAGGCAATGCAGCTTCGAGAATGCCAGGAAGGCCCAAAAGGACACATAGTCTGATCAAGCTCATCGAAGCGAGTGCGAAGCCTCTTCGTGTTCATTGATCTGTCCTGTCCCACAACTAGGAGTTAGCGTCAGGCATGCTAGAGTGTTAGATTCAACAGCGAGGACTCGGCACTGCATGATTGGTCTTAATATATTCTTGTTCTTTTGAAATTACTATAGCAATGTGATTTCTCTCTTTGCTAGATTCTCAAAGTCTCCAATCTTCCCTCTTTTGAAAATGCCAACCCTTTGATACATACCCCCTCCCTTATCCGCAAGCAACAGCCCGGCCACGCCATCTAGAGATTCTCTATCCATGGTTACTGGAAGACAAGAGACAATTATCGGTTCGGTAGGTCCAGATTCGTCATTGGTTCCGGTGGTATTGTTATGGTCAGTGCCGTATACGGCCTCTGGGTCATCTTGCAGGTCAATGTCAGGGTGCTCTGCCTTGAAATCCTCCACATGCTTTTTCCAAGCTTCGTCATAAGCCGTCACTGCACCATCCTGGCTATCGCCGTCGGAAGTAGGAAGTACTATAACGTTCGAAGATTGTGGGTTGAACCATGCAGTCCTCAAAGAACCTCTCAAACTTAAATGTGCAGAAATAATTTCCCCAAAGGGATTCGTCTCAGGGGATCTTGTTCTCGTTGAACAATCTATTACTTCGCATACAATCTCCGGCTCTTCTTCGTCTTCATCGTCGAAGTGAAAGTTAAAGTGAATGATTCCGCCCTCGAGGCTTGCCCAGGACCAAGAAGGCGCACGATATGTCGTCGGTCTATAGAAAATGAATTGCTCGCCTTCGGGGAGGGTCCTGTGCCGGTCTGAGGTATACCACGTTAGTTGTCTAGCAAACTTGTATTCCCACATCCCAGCAAAATAGCCTGGCCCCAGACTAGAGACAAAGGATGGATGAGACGCGATTCCAGCGACTGCGTTCAACTTGTCATTCTCAAGACTGGCCCTCCGAAGAGAATAAGCCGTTACAAGACGCAGCCAGCAACTCAATACCATGTCCTTGTTTGATATCGCCTCATGCTCGGCATTCAAGAGTGAGTTGAGGTTGAAACCGTATTTTTCATCGTCATCGTTATAACCCATGTCCAGGTCATACGGGAAATGTAGGGAATCGCCAAAATTCTTCGTACCGGCCTGGCAACTCCATATCATTGTGTGGGTAGCGAAGGTGAGGGTTCTTTGAGCCAGGATCTGTTCCTGCATCGTCCACGCCCTCTTTGCAAGGGGTTCGGCACGTTCATCATAAGTTACGGCATCGAGCTCGTTGACAAACATGGTTCCGAACAGACCTTGCCTAATGCGGAAGGGTATTTCAACAATATCCTCTGCATGCTGGCGATCATGTAAAAATCCCTCAGACACTTTCTTTGAAGACGCTGCGACAATCGTCAAAGCTGAAGAGGCATAGATTCCCTTCATCGACGCAATCTCTCCAATCTTATCGTCTTCGGAATCTTGAATGATACATAGGGCATCTATCCATATATACGGAATAGAAAGCTTACGAGTTGTTGTGATAGCGTCGTTAATTGTAAGTGGCAGTGTCTTCATGTCAAGACTCTTTGTGAACTGAGCATACGTAGATCTGTTGAGGGTCTGAAACGGGGCTGTGCCCCAGCAATATGACAGCGTTGCGTACAATCCTGGAAGTCCTCCAGACTCGATAACTCGTGGCTCCTGTTGCCCCGGCGGGTTGACTTCAATCACCCTCCTAGGGAGTTTAGGCTCTGTATGTGAACTAGAGCAGCACTCATGGCTTTCGCATTCATTCAGCCACGTCTGAATCTGACGAGTGGCTACTTCGCTGCCGACATCTGTTCGTAGCGGACGTGCAGTTACATATTCCGATGCTCTGTCTTCGATATTTGTGAAGGCGTGAAGGTACAATGAGTATCCGGCTTTCCAGTCCCCTGTTGTCGCAGAATGGCATGCAATGCTGAGGGAGAAGACGTTGCGACCTTTTGGTGTACAGGCTTTTATTGGCGAGGGGGATAGGGACACTATAACACGCGTTTCTCCGCTTTGTAAGTCATTAATGAACTCAATGATGTAGCTACACCAAGTGCAACCCGATGATGCGGAATTTCTTATGTCGTCGACGGTGGAGGCTGCTTCAGCAGTTGTATCGCGGTCAAAATCACTGGCGGTGCAACATTTCTCAAAACGTTCGGTATCGAAGAAGTCGCGCCAGCATCTGGCGCAGACGAGGTTGCGGGGCTTCATTTCTTGGCAAACGCGATTGTTAGTTGTACAAGCTGCGGCCGTTCTGATGATCGAGATCCCTGGTGAGGGTCGTTGTGGCGCCCGGATTGTGGCAGTACAGCTGCTAGACAAATTGTACTAATTCTAAACTTTTATGCCCATTAGTATCAACTGTACTTCGTGATAGGGGTAGATATAGGTACTAGTGATCCTACACTGAAAATCTGTATGTTGCAGCCTCTGTTCCAAACATGTCATCCAAGGCGGTGAAATTGCCACGGCTTTTCTTTATTCCGGGCGGCTCTCCGGTGTAATCCGGTCTCCTACATTTGCAACAGACACCGTAGCCTATATATCAATTGTGGCAAAGAGGCAAATAACTGCTTTCCCCTAGAGAAGTTAGGTTTTGTGGATAAAGATTAATCTCGATGTCCTCGCCAAAATAGAAGGGGGAAGCGATGACTGGTCGCTAGTACGGAGTACCGTAGTGGAACTTTCTTGTTCAGCTCTATCTTATCAGAGCATATCTTATCAGAGCATATCTTATCATACCTATCTAATCTTATCGTCGTAACACAAGAGCAAAGTGAAAGCGGGTTACCCTATAGTATAGTTCATGTTTACAAAATAGAGAATAATATCACTTTAATATCGCACTCTCTTTAGTTAAACATTCCTATTACTTGCGCGTTCAGCTACTCATCATGATATAGTCAGACAAGCCATATCTTCTCAGTCAAATTAAGCGAATCCCGTGCTGCTAGCTGGTAAATCCGTCGCCCGTAGAAAAAAACTTACCAACATCGGAGCCGCAAAGCTGGGGTTTTGTGGACGGAGAGCTCTGGACTGGAAAATATTTTATTACATCCATATTCTCCTAGTCATCAGTCACATTGTGTAGTTCAGTGGCATTGTGATACGCCTCGATCCTGGTCTTAACCTCGGGCGGCATTTACTGTTGGTTACTCTTATCATTCTCATGTGCAAAACTTATTAACTCTTTATGTAAGGCGCATAAAGCCTCAGATAAGCTATTAGGACCTCAAACACCGCTTTTGAATTATCATTTAAGCATAATATACTTTCGCTTACACAGAATTAATTATCTCATCAGCGTCGTCAAATACCAGATCGCTATAATCGAAGCTAAGACTGTTCTGGCAATAGTGGAATAAAACGATGACGCCCTGAAAAGGCCAGGTCTAGACTCTGTGAGATTAGGCCCAAAAAGGGTTGGAGTCCAACAAGGACTTAGATGACATCATCATAGACACAATGCAAGGCTACTTAGTTTTTAACAAGTTATTCATATTCGACGGGGCATGCACCCCATCGACTTGCACTACGCTAATGCGAGCTTCTAGACGGAACCTTCGAATGTCGAGATCATGGATCTACGTTGTTCCGACCACAAAAGTACTGAATTGCCGGGTTCTGATGCCGCAAATAGATCGCTGGAATGCAAATCATGATGGTTCGCGTGGCATAGCTACGCTACTCAAGCCTTTCCCAGCGCATCAGGTTAAGCTCGATTACTTGGTGCCTAGACCATGAGATGACTATTCAGAAGGCGGAGTATTCTCCGTAGTGGCTCTCTAGAAAGTCCCAAGGAAGGATAAAAGAAGCCAGTTCAGCCACACCATGCTTCTACGCAGGAATAAAACGGCTGGTTCAGGTCAAACTTCCGACCTTGCGTCATTTGACAGTCACAAATTATGAATTTTGACTTTTTCTCTTCCGAAGCTACAACACAGTCTTATAACTATCCGACCACTACGCTGGATAAGTTGTTCCCAAGTTATGAACCTCTCTTATTCAACCTCTTGCTACCAGCCCGATGACCCTAGACGAAAACCCACATGGGAAATTGGTGCTTATTGTGATATGGATTCTATGGTTTCTATCCGCAACTTTCCTAGCACTGCGACTTTATGTACGACATCGCTTGACGGCCATCTGGTGGGACGATGGGATTTTGTTATTTGCCTCTGTGTGTATCTCTACGCGCGTGTTCACTTTCATAATGAACTAATCTTTCTAGCTCGCACTCACTACACATTGCATCATAACAACCTTTTCAGTCAGTCTAGGCTTTGGAAGCTGGATGATCAGTCTCGAACCTACAGCACTTCGAAACCTCGACATGTTTGTCCGTCTTGAAGCGATTCTGGCCGGACTTGCTATCACTTTAAGCAAACTGGCTTTCGGCCTCACGTTGATTAAAATACTACCGGCAGGGAATTGGAGACGCCTTGTCATTGCTTTGGCTGTGTCCTTAATTCTTGTAGTGATCCCGACATTCCCGCTCGCACTACTCCAGTGCTTCCCAGTCCCGATACCGAGAAATGACCCAGAAGTGAGCCACTGTCAAACCCGCCCCGTCCTTATGTACTTTACAACATTTTATTCGTTGTGGCAAGCACTCGTGGACTTCACATTTGTTGTGGTTGCAATCAAGACTCTGTCTGGCTTAAAGATGAAGTTGATTGAGAAATTAGGATTAATCTTCGCTATGAGCCTTGGTTTATTGTAAGTCTTGCATAATTTTCTTTTTCTCTTTCTCCCAAGACTAGTCATTCAGTTGAGATTTGAAAGATCTGACACTACCTAGGTCTGGGATCATGGCAATCGTAAAGGCATATTGGGGAATCAAGTTGACGAACCAGATTGACATGAGTAAGCAACGGTTCATATATACTCACACAGTCTAGGAAGCTATACGTTTACACATTGCTAATATCCTACTCTGCAGGAGAAGCAGTTCAAACGACTATAACAACTACTGCAGAAGCAGCTACTGCTATTATCGCCACATCAATACCGGTCCTTCGTGTCCTGTATCTCAAAGGGTTTCAACTCAGCCAAAAGGACGACGTCATAACAAAACCACAACAGAGCTATACTACTGTGACTAGGTGGGATGCGAAGCGAGGAGTTAATAACATAGATGGAGATTGGGAGACTGTGTTACTTTCTAGGGTTGCTAGTAATGCCCGACTATCGGTTATTAGGGAAAGCGAAATGGAGTCAGGTTACTCATCGGATGATAGAAGTACAGCTGGACTATAATACCAATTACTTGGAATATGAGAAGTATGGAGGGTTAGTAAAAAGGACAACTTAAATATTAAGTAGAGCATAAAGTTGTGATTAAACCGAAAGATTTAGAGCCTAAGAAAATACTAATAGTATTATTCTACTCCACATCAAAGCCCAATTAAGACCTGCCAGGTGGGAGTTAGTCAATGAGGTAGCTATGTGTCATTGTAATAGTTCCTGGGATGTTGGACTCCATATTAACGATTGCTAAAAGTCATTGTGGTTAACTTTTGCTGATAAGATTTACACCGTCCCAATACACAGACACTTGAATGTTCTACCTATGATCCCGGAAGTACTAAAGCTCTCGCAAGTAAAAGCTCTAATTATTGTCCAACATCTCAATATGCTTCGAGTCTTGCTTAATACTAGCCTCAAGCTGCGTGATCGACGCACCAATTCCACTGCATTGATAGTGCTTGAATTGGCGCGTCTTCACCTCAGCCTGGAACATTTCGTCAAGTTCCTCCAATGAGCGGTCCTTCGTCTCAGGAATCATAAATAGAACCCAAACAACGGCAACGACGGAGAAGGCACCGTAAATGAAGGTGATAGCACCGTTGAGCTCACGCTGCACATAGGGGTTCACAAAGTTGATAGGGACTGACGTAACAAAACTGCCCATGGAAGCAAGGAACAAGGTTCTCTCTCGGAGCTGACCTGTGCCAGTTTCAGCCGCGACAACCCAGCAGCCAGGCCCCCACGTGAATCCGTAGATGCAATACCAGAGAATGAGCAAAGCAGCGGACGCATTTGCTACGGTGCTTGAGAAATGGCCAGTCTCACCAGTAGCAGTCGCAGCGCCAGTACCGAGCATACATCCGGCCATGCCGATGGCACCCCATGAGAGTGAGTGTCGGCGCCCGATCTTATCAAACGTCAGGAAAGTGACGATATGTACAGCAAAGCTGCAGCCAGTAATCATCATGTTGGTCCGCAGAGCGTCTGGAAAGCCCAGCTGCTGCATGAAAGTAACGATGAAATTTTGGATGAAAGAGACGCCTTGCGCCTGTTGGAGAATCTGGACGCTCATGGCAATAATGGTGCGCCGGAGGTTGGTTCCACGGAAACAATCCATGATAGAAGAGGCAGCATGCAGCTCACGCTGCTCCTCAACTTGGGCTTTGAGAAGCTCTACCTCGTGAGAGACGGTATGAGGATGGTTCGAGAGAAGTTTGAGAACTTTTTCTGCCTCTTCATAGCGTCCCTTATAGATAAGATACCGAGGGGATTCTGGGATAAAGAAGTAGAATGAGATATAGCCCGCCGGAACAAAGAGTTGGCAAAGAATCACGATACTGGAACCAGAATTAGCCTCGTCAAGTTGCAGCTTTGAGTGTTTGGACAAACTAACAGATATTGCCACTCATCGTTACGGGATCGAGACAGATAAACCACGACTGTAGCCAAGAAGACCCCCAAAGAATTGAAGAAGCTGTACAGAGCAAGAAAGGCTCCTCGTACGCGGCCTGGTGACGTTTCAGACAGGTACATTGGCACGCAGTTCGACGCCAGACCAATGCCCGAGTAAACAATGATTCTGCCAACAACAAGCTGCCAGAAAGACGTGACCGCAGAAGCTTCAAGCACAACTCCAATGCTCATAAGAAAAGAAAGGACTAAGAAAGCCTTCTTGCGGCCAAGCTTCGAGGTGACAATAGGCGCAATGATGCAACCGAGAATGATTCCGGCGGAACCAGTGCCTGTGCCAACAGACAGTTTCTCTGAAGGAATGACATACTGATCCAGCTGTGGATCATAGTAGCCATACTTCCGTTTGAACTGCTCGAGGCCAAGGGCACCGCCCCACCATCCGTTGTCGAACCCGAAGCCCATGGCCCCAAGAGACGAGACCATTCCGATGAGGACTAAGCGCCAGTTAAGATCCTCATAGAGAGGATCTTTCTTCATGCGCTGGATGATCCCCATTATGTATACCAACTGCAGAAGGTTCTTCTTCGAACAAGGAAACGATCAAAATAAATGGGAAATTTATAAAAACGCAAAAAGTCGCCGAAGGATAGATCCAAGATATCTCTAAAACGGATGAAGCTTGGAAGATCTTCCACGGAAGGATTTGTTGTAGATATTCGCAATTCGGAATTATTCACTGCCCTACTTATACAACTCATTGACGTTGAGATTTGCGGGGTCGGTTCCCCTCCCCCAGGTTGAGGATCTGGGGAAGGCGAAAAAGCATGATAATAAGGCCTACTTAGTCCAGGATGAGTTAAGGACGAGAGGAAATGCTGCTAAGCGATGGGTCGCCGCTTAGTCTTACCAAGTTGGTACAACTCGGTAATAAAACGTGTTTGGCAATGCAGAGATTAAGGTTTCTTTGTGTAGATCTAGCGAGAAGGAGCCCTGTTTGGGAGCCAATGCTGCATGTACTTCAATCCTACCGTAAGTAGTTTGCTCCTGGTGGGAAGTCTAGCTACATTGGTGTTACATACCTACTGTGGCAGGGCTTTAACCTGTATCCCTATTACTCGTCACTTCCCTTTCCAGTAAAAGTAGACATTTTATCATCGCTTATTGTTCCTTCATTTGTGATTTGACCATCCTACCCCGCATAAGGTTGTCTTATGTTCATCCCAGCAATAGCGGAAGTCGGTGAGAAGGCCGTGGCCGGCTACAATTCCTATTGGCGGCTAAGACATACTCGAATCATCAGCCCAGACCTACAGCGATGTTGTTGCAAAAATGGTTCTTGGACGATTTAAGTTGGCAAGATTAGGCTCCTGGAGTGATTTTAACACTTAGTGCAGATATCTAGGGAAGTAGGGAGACCACGATTCTCACCCATGTCAACCCCAAGTAGGCAAAACTAAACACTGCGCCATCTCCATACGACGTGCGGGGGGATCGCCATACCCACAAGGGCCTAAGCCCAGCACAGCACGCGCCCTTCTGGGGTCCTAAGAATATGAGGGCCATAACGCAATGCTTCATGAGCAGCATAAGTGCCCGACAAACTAGTTCGAGGCAAAACAAGCTGCAATCACATATCGTAAACATTGCCTATTGTTCATTGAGCTTCCAGCTCTGATTACAATGAGGTTGTCCTTCTCGCTCATGAAACTGGCAGCGATTGCTGCTGTTGTGTTTGGAACAATTTCTCAAGCATCGTCACAATGCAAGCTCGAGTCTGGTGTGAAGCCTCGTCTTTTCCTCCTCACCGATATTGCCAATGAGCCTGACGATGCGCAATCTTTGGTACGGCTCATGACGTACGCTCATGAGTTCCGTATACAGGGTCTCATTGCCACAACCAGCATCTGGCTCAACGACACGACTCGTGCTGACCAAATTCTCGACATCATCGATGCTTACGAGCAAGTCTTGCCAAACCTACAAGTGCATGCATCGGGATGGCCTGAACCGTCTTATATACGCAGCATTGTGGGGTCTGGTCTTCCTTTGTACGGCATGGACGGTGTTGGAGAGGGAAAAGATAGTGAAGGATCTCGCCTACTCGTCCAAGCTGTTGATGCTGCTGCTGCATCGGATGAGCCCATATACATACCTATATGGGGCGGTGCTTCTGTCCTTGCCCAAGCTCTGTGGCACGTTAACGCCACCCGTACCTCGTCTGAGATTCAAAATTTTGTTTCCCGGATTCGAGCGTACGCAATTTCTGACCAGGACAACACGGGAGTCTGGATACGGCGAAACTGGCCCCAGCTGTTTTACATTGCAAGTATCCACCACTTCAACCGCTACGCGGTCGCTGCCTGGGGCGGCATGGCAGGAGACGCCTACTACCATTTCCCGTCGCACAGAGCCAGCAAGGATGTCATCTCGCCAGATTGGATCAAGACAAACATTCAGGAGGTTGGCGTTCTGGGCAGTCGCTATCCCGATGCTGACTTCATCTTCGAGGGGGATACACCCTCCTTCCTTTACATGATTCCAAATGGCCTTTCAGACCCTGAGCATCCTGAATGGGGATCGTGGGGTGGCCGTTATGGACCAGTAAATTACGGAGAGGGTCATTATGCAGACAGCGTCGACACAATCACCCACGAGGATGGAACCATTAGCATGGGCCAACATGTCACGGTGTGGCGCTGGAGGGAGGCTTTCCAGAACGACTTTGCCGCCAGAATGCAGTGGAGTGTCGCCAATGAGTTTTGTGGAGCTCAGCACCCTCCAGTTGCTACCATCAATGGAGACAGAAGCCGAAATATCATCAAGCGCCTGGTCAAGCCGGGCGAGACAATTGTCTTGGACGCGTCCAACTCGTGTGACCCAGATGCAGAGGATGAATACCTCACTTACAAATGGTGGCAGTACAAGGAGCCTTCTTCCAATAACAACAATCCCAAACGTGACGTGGCTACGCTCCAGCTAGATGCTACAGCTACCGCACGAGTCACTGTCACTATACCATCAAGTGGAGAGCTGAGAAGGGTGGGAAGAAACACACATCCAGAAGAGGATAAGCATTTGCACCTCGTTCTCGAGGTGTCTGATGGGAAATTGACGTCGTATCGGAGAGTCATCTTTTCTATACCAGCAGTAGAGGCCGGGTCAAGACATGATGAGCTTTGATAGAGCGAAACTACCCCTCTGGGGTATGAGAATAAATACTTCATAATTGTTGTGGATATGACTGACTCGTCCTGAGCTCCCTCTTGTACTTTATACTTACGCCACTTTACGGCTAGTACGTTTCTCACTGGCTATCACATCATCCATGGTGCGATTCCGGCAGTGTGATTCAGCTGGGAATAGGTTGGGTCTTAGGTGAAATCGCGGTCTGGAACCAATGACTCGACAGGAGATATCAAGATCTTTTGAAGAAATGATGAAAACCAGAACATGGTTTTCGATGATCACTGTTGCCCCGGCTCGTTTGGGATTGTGAGGCTAGCAGACACGCCTCGTGTCGCATTTGGCGGAAGATGTTACACCTACCATAGCTTGGTAGACTTAAATACCTTCTAGGTCGAGTTGACAGGTACTGATTACAACAAAGTCTTTGGACCAGTTCCTGAACCTTAGCATATACTGATAGAGAAAAACCTATCTCTTAACGAATTATTTAACTACTTGGTAAAGGTTGTCTCCCGGAGGCCACTGATAAGCCATTTTCCCTCTCCCAGCCTGAACGAACAGACGTTAACTCCCTTAGTGTGTTCAGACCCGTCAACTATAAGTACAAATGGAGCCCATACAAAGGCCAGGTCGCCGCAACGTCGCCCCTCGCAGTTGAGTAACTTCTTCTCGGCTACTGGGCCGTTCTCGGTTTCGGCTTGCAGCCGCTTGATATATTCAGGCCATCTCAGTGTCTCAGGGACTTGAGAAGTGTCCGATATCGTCGCTCCTGCGCTTGGTAGCAGCAGTGGCGGAATAGCATCCCAGTTTCCCGCTTTGATATGAGCGAGCAGAGTTTCGAACGGAGCGATGATCTCTGACAGGGGACCAGTCTCGATGGACGGCACCGGTGTCCCAGGCGGCGGATGCCCCATGTCAAAGAGTCCCGAGATACGCCACGGGTTCTCGGTAGTAGAGGATTCGGTCGACAGACGGTGTAAGGTGCAGAGGTTGATCGAATGGACGAACTCGCCGCGGCCATCCATATGGGCAGACCAGCCTACGAGTACAGCGGCAATGTTGCCAGACACCCAGACCTCTGCCTCAGGCTCCGCCAATTTATGTCCAAATCCCTTCATTCCAGACTCATATGATTTGGCGAGGAATTGGCTAACGCGCTCGTACATTTCAGCGAAGGTCTCGACTTGGAGACCGCCCAGCTCTGCCGGTAGCGAGACTATACTTAGGCCGTGAGGTAAGGTGTAGCGTGACCCCTCCGTCAAAGGGATCGGTTGACTGAAATATTCATGAAAGTCGTTGACAGTAGCCAAGGCTAGCGCCTTTTCCGTATCTGCCTGTAGCGAGCTGGACATCTTGATGAGAATACAAATAACCCGGACTGGACCTTATGTTCGTAGAGGCTTGAGAGTGTTGAAATCACCAAAATTATTTTAGAAAAAGTCTGAGCTCTTCTAATGATTTATAGTTCATTCTTTGAAGTTTTCGACATGCTTGTGCTGCATGTGTAAGCTTACTGTCAGCTTACTGCTGCGGTTAGATATGGGGGCATCAGGCCACCCACTCCACCTCACCCCGCTCACAGCAGGGTAACAAAAGTTTTACTGGAGGAAATATCATCTCCTGAGCCAGATGAGTACCCACTGTACTTTGATTGTGGCGTAGCAATGAAATCTAGCCGATCTATGTAGTTGCTGAGATGTGATAGAAATGAGATTTTAAGCTGCCTTGTGTTAGCTGGCCTACTTTACATTGATTGGTTACATTTTACTACTGGTATCTAATTGATGCTTTACGTCACTTTGAGGGAAACAAAACGTCAAACTCGAGATCTGAGGGCTTTGATGTGCGCGTGTGTTTTCTTCCCGATCGGTTGCTCACAGGGATCAACTTCCTGAAGGATTTCACCAGCTTAGTCAGATATTAGTGAACTGTCAGCTAAAAAGGCCATTAGAAGCTTCCCACCGCTTGAGCCAAAGATAGACGATAAGACAGAGAGGAATTGATAGTCAATGCAGACATGTAAGGAGAATACTAGACTAACCCGCAGCTGAGGTTGATTAACACATTAGCCTTCTGTTTATTAAGAACTATCGAAAATGAATGCTACCCCTCTTCTGGTTTCATGATAGCATGGGGGGTGCGTGTTGATCTCACACAGGCTGAGAATTATATCGTCGGAGATAATTTAAGAGGGTACGACTCGTGAGACAGTCATTTGGAGTAGTGGAAGGTTCTTTGGTTCAAGTTGCCTGTTGAACATGGAGTTGCTCGTGGATTTAGAAGTGAGAAATGTACACTGTCGGTGTTTTCGAGCTGATGTGAATTGAACGGCTACCATATCATAACTGTCGAAACTTCTAAGCATTCATGCTATATCACTTGATAAATATGAGGGAAGAGCCATAAAACAAGAACGTAGCTGTGTTGACGACGGAATAGTCCAAAGTGTAATAATAACACGGGTGAAGCTTACATATGACATGCCAGAAACTGCTAAAACCATGTTTTCCATCTATCCTCTCTCATCATGAAACTTAAGTGCAACTACATCCTCGATATTGACAACATCGACCAACTTGGGCAGAACACGTCGCATGAGAAAGTCATGAACGTCAGGTTCGTCATCAACAGTTCCAACCTCCACGCAGATTATATGATAGTCAAGCTCTGCCCCAGCTCTTGCATTGCTCAGAATACTACCCATTGTTGTCAGCCCAACCAAGACGATGTGCCTCACCCCACGAACCCTCAGGTAGGATATCAGATCCGAGGACCCGAAACAGTTAGGCTGCAGTTTACCAAGCAAGATCTCGTCCTTGCCGCCCCAGCCTCCCGGGGGCACCAACTCTTCTGGAATCGCGTAGTGAGGATCATGCGGGTCAGAAGGAGCGTTGGCAAATGCACCGGAAGCCTCAAGCTTTGCAACCCATCCGGCTAGCTTGTTATATGGCAACATGAATGCATTCAAATTGATGTTGAAAGGAAGAGAATGATGGATGATCATGGTTACATCGTCGTACATGAATCTAGAGCCGCTGGGCTTGGTAGCAGCACGTCGTGACTTGATCTCTGAGCGAAAGAGGTTCATGAGCTTCTGGATGTTACCAAGATAAGCGGCCTGCTGTTCTTGGGAAAAGCGATCCAGGATCTGAGTTGGACGTCGGGAAGTAGAAGAGCGGTATGGCCGAGAGAGACCGGAACATAGAATGGCGATGTTATGATTAAGTTGGGGTAAGTTCATAGCGAAGATGAACTGACCAGCAAGTACCGACTGGTGAAGCATGGACGAGCGGTTCACTAAGTTTATTATGAGACTATATGCACTACTGGCGAATCGCCCAGTGAGCCTCTATATACTTGATGCTATCCCGCCATCACCTAAGAAGGATTCAGATATGCCGGGTGGTAAAATCTCACACAACAACATACGATACAGATACAGCGGTGGCATCAAGGATATTTGACTGTTTAAATCGCCGAGTGTAAGCATGTAGTAGATCACTATGAATGTCTTCGCCATTTGTTCCAACATTTAGCATGTAGTTTTCGTAAAAAAAATACAGTCTCGTGTCTTGATCCGTCTTTCTCCCACTCTCCTGCTTTGTATATGTTCACCACCATACCAAAGAATATCCCGTATTATTCCTCTTACCACTACTCACTTGGGGTACCACGAGGTGTCAAGAAAACATCGAGTGGTCCCCTCTGCCAGATGAAGTAGGATTTGCTCCTGCCATCCCAACCCAGACTATCAGCATCCAAGCGAATGTCAAAGTTCCACAACAACCGGGCAAGGATTAGCCTCATCTCGGCATATGCCAGGCTAGAGATAGATTAGTAACGGTACTTCTAAAAAGGCACTAGACCTTCCACAAAACCGCGGTTGTTGATGGCGACGAAAGGTAAAAGAAACAGCAACAGAGAGAAAACGAGCTTCTTACTTTTTGCCAATGCACTCCCGCGGGCCCATGGAGAAGGGTTGAAGTGCCCTCTTTGCATCATCTGCGAAACGTGGATCATCTAACCAGCGGTCCGGGATAAACTCATCCGGCAGCGCAAAGTGGTCGGGATTATGATAAACGGCCCAGTGCCAAATGTCGACGGAAGCCTCAGAAAAGGGAGGTTAGTCATCATGGATTAAGGTGCGTAAAGGACAACTCACTCCTTCAGGTATGTAACGGCCAAGAATTGTGTCGCCTCCCTCACGAACTTTTCGTTGAGAACCATTTATCACTGGCGGGAATAGGCGAAGACTTTCATCAAGGACGGCAAGCATGTATGACAAACTTTGGACGCTGACCATATCAATGTCGCTCTCAAACCTGAAGGTGGATCGAACTCCATGTGCGAGTTTCTTTAGAATATCCGTGTGGGTTGTCAAATAGTAGATTGACGCTGTCAGCAACGTTGCTGTCGTTTCAGAGCCAGCGAGAATGAGAAGCTGGGCGTTGGAAGCTAACTCTTCGAATGAGATTTCCTAGTCGGTGAAAGAATAGTAAGCTTCACTTAACAACACCGAAAAAAGGAGAGGGAGTTGGGAGTACTCACATTTTTAGAGGCTCCTGTCCTTCTCATCATAGAATCAATAAAGTCTGGGCGGTCCTGCTTTAGCGCTAGCCTCCTACGTGTCTTATCCCGAGACATGTCTTTGTGCTCAGTCCATTTGTTTGTCGAACTCTTTGGCACAAAAAACATGAGCAGGCTTGATAACCAAGGGAGACGTGCAAGGTAAGTCATAAATGCTAGCTCTCTGACACCTTCGAAAATGAGACGGACCCAGGGGTGATATTCCCTGTCAGCTAGGCACCCAAAGGACTCACCAAAGGCTAGATCGCCAATGATGTCAAAGGTGGTGAAGTTAAACCACTTCGCTATATCAAGAGGTTTCATACCACCCGCACACTCGTCGTGTAATCCCTGGATGAAGCTGTTAACATAGCCCATTATGATAGCCTGTTGATCCATCATGGACTGGCTTGAGAACCCGTGGGAAAGAGCGCGGCGATAACGCTGATGGTCTTGACGATTAGCCCCGATTATATTGTCAGCATTAAATCGAGCGAGATTTGGATCCTTGGAGTTCTCCCCAGTTCCGGTCTTACGGTGGCCGCGGAGGTCCTTCATGCCATCTGGGTGGTTCAAAGAGAGGTCGTTGGGACCAATTCTCACAATGGGGCCGTACTTCTGATGTAGTTGAAGGATCGATCGATGACTTTCGCCTGAGAGGCACATGTGCACATAAGGAATGATAGAAATGGCCCAGAGTGTGGGGCCGGGGAACTTGCGTAGTGGATTGAAGAAGAGATTGTAAACAGCATTGAAAAAGAGGTAGGCGGTTAACTAGATGAGATCAGAATTAGCATCTTAACAACATCAGTACCGCGCTATCAGGTGCGGATAAATCTCACTAGGATGACAATGAAGACTGGCAGGAGCACTGAGACACTAAGTACCGGTGCTTTGTCAAGTAGGGAAATTAAGGCCATGGTTCTTTCGAGGAATCTCAAAATGATGATAGGTTCTAGTTATTGGCAATGACTTTTGGGGTCGAAGGAAAGGAGTGGTGTATGGCCTTTTTGTACATGTGTTCTCAGCCTTCAAACCGAATGGAAGTGGGAGAAAGTCTGAAACTTGTTGCAACGACTTTGCTGTTTGGTCAGTATCTGTGCTGCATGTGTTGCATTCTCTTATCGTAACCAGGATACCCTTGACACGAGACGAGTTGAACATCTTCCTATAGTGAGTGTCCAACGTATGAAGATCTATCCATTCCTCCCTCCAACTATCATTCCACATATGCACTGCCACCTTTGCAGCAACTTATGACGTACAGCGGCATGGTTGATAAACGTGGCTGATCAAAACCTCTCCCCCATTGAACGCAATTACTGGGTAGCGGGGTCTGCTGACATTAAGTATGGTCGTGTTGGTCGAATGATCTGGGAGACATTTCTGCACTCGTCCTTGAGGAATATTTGATTCCGGCACCACTGAATCACGAGGAGTGATTTCCCCTCAAATTGGATATCTGCGTGGGGGTGATATCAAGCTGCAGCTGGACGCTTAATACATGTATCATGTCGATCTACGTGGGGTGTGCTCGGCATTGCTTCACATGCGATTGACAAGTTCTATATCAGTGAAAAGCTATGGGGTAAAACTGAGAAAGGAAGGCTACCACTCCGCTATGTAAGATGATTTACACCTAATGTCGTATGTGGCTGCTTACCACACGAATCTCGCTGTCTGGCGTCTATGAGGTTACGCGATTGGATCTCTGGTATTGTTGTTGGAAACACAACGTTGGCCGTTATGCACGTCTAATCTAGCATAGATATGAGAAGTACGGGAATAGTTGAATTCGTATCCATTCCACTGTCGGCCTTTGAGCCCTCCTGGAGGTTCTACTTGCCGCCAGAGATTTGTCCATAAGTGGGGATTGTGGACAGCGTTAGCGGGTGTAGTGATGGCGAAGAGAATCTGACTGGTATACCAGGTGGAAACATTATGTTTGTTTCTCTGATGTGTTAGATAGCTGCACCTAACTAGGTCGCCGCAACACTTCTCTTGAAAGCAGGCTCTCGCGGGTATCACAGTCATGAAGTTCTTGGCGCTGGCTGTCGTTCAGGATTGGACAGCGCCTCAGGGAGCCCCCACCCGCATCGATAAATAGATGCAAGTGGTAATCAGAAGATGCCATCGCAGGACGGTTCAATTTGCAAAATCCAGCCAAGAAACTAATACCGGAGCGTCACCGGGTAGCCTCATCATATCTAAGGAAATCCAAGTAGGCCTACAGTACAGAAGGCTCTAGCGGTAGGTACTTAGATTGCAAAAGCTGCTTGTTTTGAGTCACGGAGATTTGGGAATCAATGGGCCGAGTGATAATGTTTCTTTTCCCCTCTTTGTTCTCGCTGGCCCAGTGCGCATAGCGCCTATCAAGTCAAAATCAACGACCCCATATGCCCCCTCCACCTCTATGCATGTTTCACTGCATTGGGCACGCCACAGAGAGAGCCGATGTTATACTGAAGGACGGGCTACTCGGCCGTGCTTAGATGATCCGCCCCAACCCGTACCGAGAATAGAGATCACACAAGTATGCTTAGCGGCAGAAACTTCCTATGTCAACGGGGTGAGGCTATCTTGATCAATCTTAATCTCAAGCCGAAGGGCCTCAATAACACCGAGGACGGAATCGTTCAGGCGCATGTCGTTGTTCAAAAAAACATCCATACATAAGCGCCGTAGGCTTCTCAAGGTCGCATCAGAGGTGGATGCCACTGCCTATATATAAAGCGATTACTGTTCGATTCGATAGGCTATCTCTATTGGAGCGGGGTTGGTCCCGACAAGACGCGACGTGATACATTTGATCAGCTGCATAAGTCAGGACCTCTGGTCCTCTCAGTGGAAACGGAACTAGTTTTCCGGCAATCAAGGCTCTCATCACGGTACGTAGTGCCGTACCGCAGAAATAGAACTATTTGGGATACTTCATCGTCACCTTCGAGCTGCCCCAAGAGAAATCGTTGCATCTCGCGCAATATTTATGACTGTGAGGTACGTGCCCGACGACACTGGGTATGAGCAATTATAGAGGTGCACAGTCAATAGAGAATAGGGAAATTATTCAAGTGAGCATTCCAGCTCACTAAAATGAAATATGCCTAGAAGCAAGTGTGTCTGGATCTAAAGTAATAGCATGGTCACATTACACAGAGAGTATCCCTACAACGGCAGTTACTTCCGGAGCTATATGACATACTACTGCATTTTCAAACTACATGATCTTAACATGCCGGCGTTACGCGAATATACTGCGCATGGATAATTTGGTAAATTAGTTCAAATAAAATCTATCGACCAGAGTCCTCATCTAGGGCCACGAGTCTTCCACGAATCACAACCCTTAAAAGTGCCTTTTTAGCACACACAAATGGAAATTAAACGGCAGGTAGGCCTAAGACATGCCATTCACAGCAGATTTCCAAGATACACAAGAGCAGCTTCTTAATGGTAATAAATCTTTAGAACTTACCAACGCCATCGCCCTCCAAGCCTGACTAAAACCTGGATGATTGGCTCCCGCGCCCCGAGCACGCCTGGAGTGCCATCGTCAAGCTTCTGGGAGCTATTAGTGACGTCGCAAACGTCTGGCACCACTATGTGATGTTGCTGCCTTCCCAGAAGGTATGCTTCAACTGTAATAAAGAACACAGTATTCCCATAATTTAAGCATAATACTCTATGCTCCCGCTGTGACTCCCCGCTTACATCCACATAGATGAACAAACCACCATCGGAACGAGACGATTCACTTCAACTTCTGTTACCACATCCTCGCAAATAACCACTATATACACCACGACTACTATCAAGGCACCTGCCGGCTTCAAAGCCGTTAGGGAGGACAGTGGCTATGTCGCTAAGATTAAGGCCAGAGCTGCAGCTGCAAAGGTTTTGCACGATAGCTTCTTTCCGGATATGCCAGATAACTTCTTCAAGTCTCAATACGTTCAGTGAATCGATTGTACTAAGAGGGTCTCTTGCACATGTGCCAAGACCACGACAGCTTCTATCAAAGAACCCTGGAAAACCCTTGCGGCAAAGACCACGACTAAGACGGTCACTACCACCCAAGCAACCACAGAGACCGAGTATCTTCCACACGTAACTGAGACCACAACAGAGACGGTTTCCCCTACGGTTACTCGGTATAATGATGTCACGGACACAAGCACGTCTACTAGTAGTGGTTAGTCTCCCACCCAGATTGAATTATCAATTTACGCTAAGGTATCTGAGTTGTTGTTGAGACTCTGATCCCCAGTGAGTCTGTGTATGATGCCTGTGGGGCTAGCAACATGATTGCATCCGCCAACGGTGGTCACCGCTTCGACGCCCTCTTTAGGTCTACACCAACGTACTCAACCGTGTATATAGGTAGTGTCCAAGCTCCCTACCGATGATATGCCGAGTGTACGAAGAATCCTCTCTACCTCCAGGCTTATTCTGCCGATGTCTGTAGCCACTTTGTCACCGACAGCAATACCTGTCCCAACGGCCAGATCCCTTCGACATCTTTTACTACAAGCGTTGGAGGCGAAAACGATTGGGTTTTCAGCAATGGTCCTTGTGGTCTAGTTACTAATGGCGCGGAGAGTAGTTAGTTTTTAAACTTTTGGATTTATCATAAATTTGTAGTCTATATATGCATTGCAGAGTCCATCTTGGCAGCGTCCAACCTCAGTGACATTTCGATGATTCGACCACAACAAAGTCTCGTAGCACTTTTTCTTTGTTAAACTATGAATATAGTAAGCACAGTGAGCTCACTTACGAACATTCACTTGCCAATAAGAGCTAGTATCTTGCCTAGTATCTTGCAAAGGAAGCACGGCTGATTTTCACGTTTTATCCTAATACATTTGGCAGCAACAAAACTCACTTTCAAGTCCAACTAAAGGAGGCAACCTACGTAGGAGTTGACAGCAAGCCTGAATTACTAGACTAGGTATAATTTAATGGAAAAAGGATAGTTCGTTGACGAATCCATGGCTCTTGTTTGCAAGCCCAAATACCCAGAGAGTTTGCAAGGCGCTCACTGGAGTTCTCTAACATGACAGGAACACCAGCACTTGCCACGTCTTCGCCGGATGCGTAGACCTAGCATTCTTATCAGGAATTTTGAGTGGTCCCAGGGTAGCACATTCCTTTACCCGGTTGAGAAGAACCATGGTTGGAACGAAGGGTTTCGCCCTGGCTTTTCGAGTGCTGCTATAATACGCTTATGAGCGCGTGTCGCAATTCAAATCAATTTTCTACCCGTAGATATATGGCGGGATCTTAGCTGGGCATTTTTGGGTTCCCAGACTTTGAAGAATAATATTGTTGTCTAGAGCCTGATTTAGCCGAAGGTCACATTGGGCTACGGTTTTCGCGGCGAGACAAAACGGCGTGCACGGTGGCTGAGCGGCATCGCCTCTAGCTGAACTGTGATGAATAATTCTAATGAGAGATCTCATTGGTAGCCTGAAAGTGCAACAAATAAAATAGAAAGCGGCTGGACTGCATCGCCTGACGCTGAATTTCAAAGATGGTCTTTGCACGGCATTTTATTCGTAGCCTGATTAACTGGAGGGTAAAAGTGTAACAGCCATGAGGGATGACCCCACCTCAAGCGCTTGAAGGTTGGTGTACACATTTATTATTAGCTTTCTGTTGTTCGGCCTATGGCGACTTGTGTTTGCAGAGCCTTATCTGATGCTTGACAGAATCAACAAGTAGAAAAGCCGACTCATATCCCAATGTTTGTATAGCACAACTTGCTTTGCTTTCACATCCATCAATCAATTTCAGAATCATCCTTCAGCCATTTTGTATCAACTCGCAATGGGCAACGCTTGCTCGCAGCGTGCAAACTGCACAGTGAACTTTGATAGCACCAACACCGCTGTCTTGGCCTTGGGAGGAGTAGATAGAGGCTACTTCGAAGCCGACCCAGATATTGCCGGCATTGGTGTAAGCTATCCTTGCGATTATTTCTGCTCTGGTTTACTTACAAGAAACTAGACGGTTGGAGCCCTGGTTGCAGGTACTGCCATCGGACTCGCTGCTGCCCTGTGCATTACTGTCGGCCTGATTCTTGACCGCATACCCAAGCTAGTCAATATTGTTTACAAGTAAGGCCAAACATAATAATCAAGAGTGGCTCCTAACGTTGTCAATGCTAGTCGTCCCGTGATTCGGACTTTAGTGCCCAGTCCCAATCAGCTGTTGCCCCGAAAAGACTGGCCCGGCACTCGAAAGACTGCGCTGCCTTCCACAGCGATGTCTTCATCCGTGGAACTCATCAATAATCCTGGATATTCCACTCATCCAGGACCTCCTGAGCCCTCAGGCTACGACCCTGAATACTCCGCGTACCAGGCGCCGCCTGGCCCAAGCATAGGAAGACAAACGGCTCATCATCCGCGCCAGCCTGGACGACGAAAGAAAACCAGAAAAAGGCCTCACGAACCACCTTACGTTAATATAGCCGAGACAGGTGACTCACGTCCGACCTACCAGCGACAGCCTAGGCGATCCGCCAAGGAATGGATTGTAGAGAACATTGGGACAGAGAGAACAAAAAACCATCCTAAGCTCAACTCTTTTCCCGAGAGGTCTTACGAGGTCCTCGAGGCAATTCTTTTTTGTGTTCATGATTCCCAACTTCTCTTAGCGATCGCTCTTGGCATTAGCTTCCATCTGGGAACCAACTGCGCTACTTCTCAATACCATCTTGACATCGCCATGAACCTCAGTCTCATTGGATGCATCAGCTTTCTGCTGGCATTCACATTAGTACGGAACTATTGGGCCTCCCCTGTCTCCAGTATCATCCGGATTGCTTGCTTTGGGGTTGTTATGTCCTTTATCAGACAAACGATTGAGAAGCAATCGAATGTGGGATTATTGCCAGAGTACGAACCTCCGTCATCTCGTAATGACAGCTTGATACTGCTAGATGCTGTGTGCTTCTTGAACAACACTTACTCCAGCGACTTGAACAGCACCATAGGAAATCAGACGGAGCTGGTGGGAACAGTGGGTCAGATTATTCCCAATAAAAGCTACCACCAGCTTAGTTGGGTAATTATTGGCGGCTCTGTCGGCTCTGGCTTGTTCAGACTGTGGCAGTTGCTTCTCTACAGGACATCTGGACCAGCTAGGAAAATTCGCACGCCAGATAACGATGAGACGTTTGAATTGGGGTCTTTCGTTCTTGTCATCTGGTGGCTTGGCGTCTGGTCCGTCTGCTGTTTAATTTACTTTGCGACTGTCCTCCATGTTTTCAGACTCAGGCAGTGGGTATCCAACTCTGGATGGATTCAACCAGACGACTTTTCATCTAACCCGGAAAACGACGTCCGATCATTCGGCCAGATTGCAGCGGTTGTTGCCAGCGGCTCGATTGTCATTGCAGCTTTTGATCGGTGGAAGCCTGGATGGTGGAAGTCTTGGTATGATGAGGAGGAGGAGGAGTGAGATGCTTGTGATACGTCAAGATTTAGTGAGGTTGTGAACTGGAGTTTGGTTGCGATAGGAGATCTGTAAGGGTAGTTGGATGGCTTTAGACGGGGTCAGTTTTGGTTTTAACGTATATGATCAATCGCGGTCTTTTCTTATACATCGTCAAAATGAGCTGAAAATCTTCCTGCAGCATGAACAGTTGTAGCCATTTCAGGGATGAGGCTAGGTTTAACACCCATGCTGTAAGGGGCTGCCAGATGCTTTTTGTCGGTTGATTTCTAATAAAGATCAAACTTTCTTACTGTTTGGTAGAATAGGCAGACAAACCAAGGTACACCAGAACACTGCCACGGTATCGGCGGCTTTTTCGCTCGAGTCTTTCAGACTGAACATTTTCTCTAGCTGAAATGTTGCACCCGATTTCCTGACCTGGTCGAACCCACCTTTTCCATCGGGTACTTGACATCCCAATCACAACACGGTCGAGGGTAGGTAGCTATAACTAAACTAGGCCTCCTAACAGATAATATTCGATCACACTTTCTCCACTGCTGCCTGCAGCTGCCTTCTCATTCCTCGCTTCTCTCGAACAGGTCCAATTGGAACAGGGCTGAAATAAGCTAGATAAGCTTAAATGCATAGCGCGTGATAGATAGGTTTACACAGCGATTTAGAATTTGACACAATACATCCCGAGTCAACTTCATAGGGGCTTGGAGATCCCCTATGCCGATCGTCTATGCTCGTTCTGGCGAAGACAATTGAGGGGTGACTTCGTACGTAAATGAGAATCTGCTGGGAACACAAGAACGCACCAACTTCTGCATCCGCGATCGGAGCAACCGAGTGATAAGCCAAGATGATAAAGGTGGGTCGATTCTTGGCATGACGTTAACAACTTGCGGGGTCAAGACACCTCTACATGTCATTCGACAATTGCTGTAAGCTTTCCCCGCGCTGAAACTAAGGTTATCAGATAAAATTTCCAAGCATACGCTACTAATGTCGAGATAGGAAGCTCGTTACTAGGCGAAGAAGCGGTCGGTGCTTGGCATCGGCAAAGGTTGATATTTGACTCGGCAATCAGTGTTTATTGATAGGTGTATAAGAAGGGATTCAAAACCAACCATTGACAGTCGAGTAGCCACGCTGCAACCATGCATCTCATTACTATCACAGCCCTCGTTGGCAGCGCAGCCGCGCAATTGTCTTATGCAGGCAACAAGGTTCCTTTTGAGAAAGAACCCGAGATAATTGCGGCAAACTTTCCCGACGTTGAAGGAGATCTATACTCGCCTGCATTCCTCCATCCAGATGATGTCGCACGAGGTTTTGCAAATGGAACTTCTGCACCGAATACCCAGCAATCGCTTGAACAATTCCTATGGACGTTAGCCTCTCGCAATGACTGGATGACGTATCATAACCCCGTTTTCAAATCAGAAGAGGGTCGCTCCGTCCCATATATCGTTCTCTCCACGTCAAAATCGTTGCTACAATCAACACCTATGAGAAACAATGGTACAAACAAGGTCCGTGTGTGGTTGCAGGGTGGTGTACATGGGAATGAGCCAGCGGGAGAAGAGGCTTTGCTAGCGCTTCTTGGAAAGATGGACGCGGAACCTGAATGGACGCTCTCAATCCTAGAGAAACTCGATATTATGGTATTACCGCGGTATAACCCCGATGGATCAGCCTATTTCCAGCGGTTACTAGCCACAAGCTTCGACCCGAACCGCGACCACACCAAAATGGCATCTCAGCAGACCATAGACGTCAAGGCTCTAAACCTCAAGTTCAACGCCCACGTCCATCTCGACTGCCACGAATATCGCGCCCAAAGTACACTGGTTTCCGGGAACAGAACATATGTGCCCATGCAGGATGACCAGTTTTCAGCCTTCAAAAACCCCAATGTTCACGCTGATATCCGCTCTCTCGCTGAATCTCTCTTTGTACCCAAAGTTGCAGACGCTCTCCAAAACAAAAATTTGACAACGAAAGGCTATGTGGTTGCTTCACAGACGGAAGCTGGAAACGGCATCCGCCTACAGGATTTCGTCACCGATACACGCGGCGAAGTCACCGTGTTCCTCGGCCAGGGTCTTGCTTTTCTATCTGAAACGCGTGGTATTGGCATTGGTGATCAGCACTTTAAGCGGAGAACTACAGCTGGCTTGACGGCTGCTGTCAACGTGATCCAAATTGCTGCTGATAACGCTGAGCTGGTTTACGACACAGTCGAAGCTGCGCGTGCTGATTTCATCACCAATGATCAAGAGATTATTGTACGAGAACAACCGCGCTGGACCAATGCTACATGGCCTTACATCGACACAGAAACGGGCAAAGTAACAGATGTCCCCGTCCTCTTCGGCAACAACACCCCTCCCGCTAATAATCTCACACGTGCCCGCCCATCGGCATATATCTTCAGCCGTGCGTGGTCCTCAGCCGCCCTACGTCTCCGAGCAGCAGGTGTCGTAGTGAACGAACTGGCCGTTGACTTTGAAGGCGAAGTCGAGGCGTATAACATAACTGAGGCAATTCTAGCGCCTGAGAAATATGAGGGAATTGCACTGACGAGTGTTAATACGGAGCTTTTTACCAAGACGATGAGGTTTCCGGCTGGCGCATATTGGGTTAGTACGAGACAACAACATGCTGCTCAGGCGTTTGTAAGGTTAGAGCCGGAGCATCCGGATGGATTTGTGACGTTTAATATTCTGCCGGTGAATGCAGGGGATGAGTATCAGGTTTATCGGATTCCGGATGCCTGAATTCTGTTTTTATGACAGTATTATGCTTAATATGTGGAAATACTCTGCTCTTCATGGCAGTTGAAGTATATATCTGGAAAGCCGCACCCTCGGGCATTCTTAATAACAGATTTCTTTCATTCTTTCTTTCACTTTATATAAGATTGGTTATGCTGGACCTAATCTTTTTTAGGTCTTACATGATGTTGCTTAGGACCACCTGACTTTTTGAGGCCTCAGCACAGCAAATAGTGAGGATGCCCTAACAGAATGTGTGCTCTTTCTCTCCGCATACTTTACTGTTCCCCGGATGTCCTAGAACGTTTTTAAACGCCATTGTCGAAGTATATTGAGTCAAGGCAACATAATTCTTGTTATTGTGCCCTCCATACATCAAAGCGATAGGCCAGGTCGGATAATCGTCGCAGGATCGTCGCAGGATCGTTAAATCCGGAGTCCAAGGTAGGTAAGTAAGAGCTAAACGTCGCTAGCAGCAGCTTGCAGAAACAGAGACCATGGAAAGGAAAAGAAACGTAACTCATCATTGGCCAAGACTTCCGCTCGACTTTGCGCCGCGTCACAAAATCAGATTTTAGTGCAACGATGATGATTCCCACAAGTAGCACTGCCACAATCTGACTTGGTCGTGGGTGCAATCCGGCTTGCTTACATAGTGTCTGTTACACTACAATGAGACCCTATCCCTGCTCGTCTTTATCCCCGACCGAAGATGACTGGCTGTATACAGACACGAGGTTAGCACCCCCGATGAATTGACACCAACCGATTATACAGATGCGAGGAGCTCCATTTTGTGTTGGGATGTGAAATCAGGCTATTCTCACTCAGCTGCTGTGTCAGCGCCGAGTATTTAAACTCCTTACCCAACTTCGATAAATTTCTTCTTGTATCTGATAAGCTTATTCATTAACGAACCGTCGCTTTCCCTAAGCATGGCCCAACTAGTCGAACTCGATGCGATTGAGATATCGGTCATTGTTGACAATGAGCTTGATCCACTATCACCCTGTCCGAACGAGTTGGTGAAGCAGTCTGGCGGTGTCAAGGATATCAGTATGCACCCCGCAAACCAGACATCTACCGGCGGACGGGATGGAGTCCAAGAGTTCCGCATGAGCAACATTTGTTGTAGTGCCCACGGATTATCTCTAATGATTACTGGGATCAAGGATGGCAACAGGCGCACTGTTCTATTCGATGCGGGGCCGGAAGAGGAGGTTTGGGAGCGCAATGCAAAGCGTCTCAAAGCTGATATTGGGCAAATTGAAGCTTTTGTATTGAGCCACTGGCATCGAGATCATTCTGGTGGCATGCTCAGGGCCATCGACATGATTGAGAGCGACCGCGACCGAAAGGGATATCACCGCTCACCTGTCCAAGTTGATTTACACCCAGATCGTCCGGATTATAGGGGAGTTCAGGTTCCGGGCCTACCAGTCGTCTCTCTCGAGGCCGACCCGACCTTTGCAGAGATTGAGCAACGATTCGCCGTGCTGGAGACGACTGAACAGCCTCATACTATCCTCGATGACATGTTTCTTGTCTCGGGTAAGATACCACGTGTTTCTGGTTATGAAACCGGACTCAGGTTTGGTGTCCGATTCGACGCGAAGGAGAGTAAGTGGATACCTGATGAAGAAATGGCAGACGAACGCATACTAGTATGCCGTCTGAAGAGTAAGTCCGATCCATGACGAGATCTTACCTAAATGACAAGGCTAATATGATACTGAAGACAAGGGTCTCGTAATGTTCACAGGTTGTGGACATGCAGGTGTTGTCAACTCGTCAAAGTTAACTCTGGAACTTGGAATGGGTTTGCCACTTTACGCGGTAGTCGGCGGTTTTCACCTGGCTGATGCGAAACCGGATATGATAGAAAAGACCGTCAGTGACTTGAAAACGTCGGACGTCAAGGTGGTGCTGGCCGGACATTGTACTGGGTGGAGAGCCAAGTATGAATTTCACAAACAGATGCCTGGGGCCTTTGTACCTTGCTTTGTTGGTTCGCGGTTCGAGCTATGAGACGTGAGATCGGGCTCTCAACGGCGGATGTTTATTATGTCGAAGTATTTTTGAGAGACAACTATTACATTTTTCGATTACTATGCTCAGGAAGCTTACTAGTGCGGTACCAAGGCGGTGGTGCTCTATAGTCATCCCCTTTGGCGAGTCAAGGCGGGTGGAGTTGCCCGCTTTCGACATATTCTACTGATCAGTACTTATAAGTGGTGATAATCAGCATGAGCACTCGAATGCATGGCATTTTATGATGTCTGTATCACAAGGTTTGATATGAATTGATGACATTCTTATGTGCTTACTGATATGTGGCTCCCTGCTGCGGCTCCTCAACAGGTTGGTCAGAAAAGCCACAGTGATTTGTAAGTTCCTGATACGACGATTCTCCTTGACGCCACATTACACCCCATTGTAGAGGAAACAGTGAAGCTTCAAGCTGCGGGATGCCATCTGGATGATGACAAGCAGCTGCAATAGCCAGGCTGCAGCTCCCAGCCACGGGTATGGTTGTTGGTAAACGACGACACGCTGTGATTACCACCACTGCAGCCATGAATATCGCCGTGATGATGACAAATATGATGGCAGTAGGCGAATATCCACAAGTCAATAGTACCCACTCCATCGAGTTATAACCCGAATAACTTTCTTCAACAGCCACGATGAAGATACTCTGGGATAATATCCAGTGCATCAAGATTGATACCAACAATAGAGGGATACTGAAATGGTATGGAAGTTGAAGAAAGTATCGAGAGCGCTGTTCGCCTCTAGGACTTGAGGAAATACGTAATGGTTTCCTTTCTTGCCCAAAGTCTCTCCATTCTTTTGCCGCTGCCATGCAAGTGAAGATGCCATTGTACTGGAAGTAGAGAAGGGAGAATATAAGTTGAGGGAGGTTGGAAAGTACAACATTCCAAACAAGAGCATCATCCTCCTCATTCCAGGGAAGTCCTCCAATCAATGTAACTTCAGTTGCGGCTCCAAAGCTCAGTTCCCAGAGACTCTTCAAGTCCCGAGCAGCTGGAAGCTCACTGATACCCCGAATCAGGAAGCCCAGAGAGACCCCGACTGCTGTAGAGTAACTGGAGTAAAGATGTTAGCACTGACCCTGCATTTCCGAGAACTGATCATCTTAAATAAGACAGCTGAAAGTCCATCGGCCCTTACTCACGGCAACGGCCCATCGCCTGCGCTTCGCATCCATTATAAACGGCCTGTCCTCCTGTTCACAACTTCGAATTCTAACGATGGATGCTAAACAGTTCCCCCGAGAGGTGGTGTCTGGAGACGCGTGGAATGATTGAATAGCATCACCGAGAATGAACAAAGGTTCTACTGGTGGACAAAATACCATGTAGATCAATATAGCCGCCTTGATGGCATTTACTCCGAGAATGACCGCTGCAATGTGAACATCAAAGTTCAACCGGCAAAACTGCTGAGCTGGCTCGCTAAGACAATATTTGACGCGATTTCCGAACGGCCTCCAATCGTCTGGATGACTTTTAATTGCTAGTAAGAAATTGCGGCAGGTCTTGTTGCAATCTGCTAACGGACACATCCATTCATAACCTTCAAAAAGGCAGAGTGCTCGCTTGGTATTTTGCAAGTCTGCATCACGGGTCCTGCGCCTGCCTGACCCAGGTGACGCATCGACTACAAGTAATACGTCGCTCCTCTTTGTTTGGAAAGCTGTAGCATACTCATTGATGCATTCTGAGGTGGTAAGGTTATCGAGCTGTCCGGCTTTCGCTCGGTTTATCATCATCTGGCCTCGCTCAGTCCAATCCTCGTGCAAAAGATGATATCCTAATCGTTTCTTGAGGAGCTGAAAACCATCGTCGATGGTAAAAGGCTCATAATCATATGTTGTCAGAGATGAGAAGACTACCGAGTTAAACCTATATGATATCAGCTGCCTGTACTTCTCGTTGAGACTGGGACACCATACAGAACATGCAAGGGTACCGAAGAAAAGGCTAAGAGCCACCACAGAACAGCTCTCTTACGAGAAACCTTTCGTAAGTTACGAAAGCTGAGGATGCCAATATCTAGCCATCTGTGGTTTGTATGTGCTTTGTCGACATCAGCCCTGGTTGGTGCAGAAAGACACTGCATGCCATAGTTGCTGGCTGCAAGCAGTATCGAGCCAAATGTGTTTATGACAAGATGTATTGCAACACTGAGAGCACGCGATGTCGAACATGAACCCTCGTAGATGATTCTTCGGCCAGACCTTAAGCCGTTCTCGCCACCATCCAGACGCACGGTTGACCAGATGGTGACGCCAAGATTTATGAGAAGAACAACGAGACAAGCAGATGCACCGGCGATAAGACTTTTTTTCCAATCAGCGGTCTTTGGAGACTCCGCGACTTCGCCAGGGCCAGATTAGCCCCGCTCAGCGTTGCTTAGGTTAGGTGCGCCCATCGAGGTTTGTGTAAGTAAGAGTAACGTTCAAAGGAAGGACTAGTTGATGCGTGGTTTGCACAAGGCAAGGTGCTTCTTTATTCAACCAAGCTGTTTAGGCATATGTGTCTGCCTTAGCCATAATGGTTAGTTTGCCAAGAGGATTTGCTGATCCTGGCTGGTCGAGAATATTTCATGGCGCTCAGCTGAAAAGGATGGCTAAGTCTAGCCCAAGAGGAGGATTTGGGCGTCGCCCGGCTGAAACACGGGTCTGGAACATGTGATACTAATGGTTCCGTCTTCGTTCTCTCATCTGCTGAAATACTCTCAACGTTATAGTTTAACTTTTAGGCGAGAATAAGGTTATGATTATCCTTAACACATCAACAGCCGTGACAGATGGCTTGGCGGCCATTGTGGCGCGGATTATGATTTTCCTGTATTTCTGGGCCTCGCAAATGTACTCAAGAAAATCCAGTCCCCGCATTGATCCGCCGAATCATATTAGGCCGAACTAATTTGCATGAAAGGTTAGGGTGGGTTCAATCAGCGTAAGCTTGAGATCGGGTTCTCGATATCGTTTAAGCCTCCCGCATGGACACGGAGAATGTAGCAATGTGCAGTAAGGGAGACTAGATCTTCCATCAGTCGAGACAAGCACGGGAGATATAGTCCAAGTGATCTAACCGATGAGCCAGAGTGAAGTGTAATTTACGAGACTGAGAAACATATAACGTTCTGTCAACACGTTCTGTCAACACGTTCTGAGCTATCGTCACAACATGCCATTAAGACTCTAAGGAAGTTTAAACTTTCCTCCGTAGCCATCGACATCACCAACACTTCAGTCCCCGTTGCCGACGTTGGTGAGATCGAAATTATGTTTTTTTATCTTCTTTTCAGTCGCAATGCCCCTTTTGTGGTCGTGTACTCTCTGACGCTTGTGGAATCCAAGGCGCAAATGGCGCAGTTTTCCTAACCTCTATCTCTTTAAAGGTTCTAAGACTTGTGGGGCCTCTGTGACCTAACGTCTACACCAAAATTGTCACTTGCAATTGGTTTGGCGTCCGTGGCGTTGACCCCACAAGTCTTAGAGCCTTTAAAGAGATACTATGGCAATCAGCCTGGTTTTTCAGCTTGGCGTTAAGTGACGGCTGACGGAGAACGGACTGATTCACATGGGTGGGCAGTGCTTTCCGAAAGCGAACCGTACTTACAAAGTGGCTGAAGTTTGAGGCCCCTCCAGACGGGGTCAGTACGGTACCTATCCATGCTCCCAGGGACCTTGTCTGCTCAAGCAGAGATGAAAACGCGACGCCATAAACATGCTGCCCCAGTTCTTAGCGAAAAAGCCACGGTACTCGCCTGAGCTGAGTAGTGTGCTCAAAGGGGCATCCTGAGGGAAAGTAGCATTGAGTACCACTACCGTATCGACTCACGAAATTGGCCACGCCTCGTGGATCCCTTTCCTTGACTTCAGCATTGTAATTGGGCGAGCTAAGAATAAAGATCTGATATTTCTACTAAGAGCTATGGCTTCCTCTGAGAGGCGCTGGATTATTATTTCGCCTTCTTGCGTGATTTGCTTAGAAGGGAAGAACCCCAACCCAGAGGTATCCACAGGGCGTGGCCAAATTTCTGAGTCGATACGGTACAACAAAAGCGAGATAGAAGACGGTTATCTGGACCACCTTGCCAATACAGGCCATCATCGCTGGAAGGGTCTATAAAGCTAGGCTGTTCTGCTCTTAGGAGTACCCTGGGGAATTCCAAGTATCGACCGACCCTCCTCGATAACATTGCTCTGCGACTTGAGAGCCAGTCAGAATTGATATGAAATGCCAGACTCCTCAATCAAGAGACCCTGGTCGCAAAAGACAGTTAAAAGCAACTCACCCCCCGGAAGCCCCTCTCCCGGTAATTCTCTTGGCACATTGGCGCTTTTCCTACAGCTGACGTTCACCAATCCCCATTCCTGTCACGACATCTATGAAGACATTCTCCTTGAACAACAGGCCATCTATGAAGAGGCAACTTTAAAAATGGAACTGGCCCATGCGTCCCAAATTCTCGGGACCCAGTACTTGGGAAGGCACTCGATCAAGTGGATGGGTGACTTGGACTGGCTGAACCAATGTTCCCCAGAGCACTCAAAGGAATGCTCGAAATTCAAGCCGAGCGCCATGTCTTGGTCACCAAACTCTCACTCATTTTTAGCGAAAGATGAAGTGTAGAAGGACTGAGAGTGATATTAAAGCAGCTATCAAGTGTTCCAAAACGCACTGAAACTCAGACAATCTCTTCCAAGCACTGTCTGTACGCAGTTTGGGTGGATTGTTGATAGGAGAAGGGGTTTTCATTCTCACCACGTTCGGGGCGACTGAACAAAGCCATAAGACCGTCGAGGGCATAGAGAGGATCGAGAACCAAATAGGGAGTATCTCTATTATACAAAAGTCAACTGGTGGGTACAAAGTAGCTATGCATAAACAAACGGAGGGGTGTATCAAGAGCCACCCCAGTGTTTCTGCTGCTTTATAAACTCCAGTTTAAGGTTTTGGTAGTCCTCATCAGCCTGGCATCGCTCCCAGTACCGTCGGAATATTAGACTTGCTCTCTCCTTTTCCTCCTTATCGGGATGCCTATCGCTTTGAGGTAGTTCTTCCCTCGTGCCTTTCTTGTACTTACGTCCTCCTGCGTGGTTGGCATACCGTTTTGCTCGAGTCATGCCCATCTGGATGAATTTGCGTGTCATGTCCATTCCCACGAAATCATCTTGATCTTTGAACTCTTTGAACTTTTCCCACAGATCCTCGGCGCTCTTTTGCGCGATCGGCACAGTACGGAATCGCCACAATGGGAGTATCGTCGACTTGTATGGCTCAAATGTCAAGACGCCTTGCTCGCCACGACCTATACGGTAAGACATCCGATGTGCTTCAGATATCGTATCCATTAGGCGCTTCGCTTTGGGGGATGCTGGAGACATTTGTGTTCTAGGGCGATTAGCGGTTATCTCAGATACTGAGTGCCGTAGCTAAGTGGGATTTGCTTACCTTTGTATTTAAGCAATGATGGTTCCCTAGATAGATTATGATGAGTGAGTTGTTGAGATGTCGACTGACTGAGTGTCTTCTCTCAAAAGTTGAGGTCCTAGCTGGAATGAGGAAATCTATGACGTACGCGAGCCCAACTGGCTAGTACCTAGAGCATGACGCACTATGAACAACCACTTCTTTTGTTTACTATTCTCTCCCGTCTCTCATGTTTATTCAGCCATTCTTTTAGTAGTGATAGTTTCCATGTGGTAGAAGTGGCCTAACGGTTACTAAATCGGATCTGCATCCCTAAGCAGCAGTATACGGCTCGTCTGAATTCTATTTATGCAACAGCTCCACTCGCCAGTAAATGGAAGAATAGCGAGTCCTAGGCAAGACAAGATGAGGGACTCGATTCATCTACATGGGTCTTGAATAATGATTTGGTTTGATCCGCAAACAATGTGATCCGGAGTCTGGTTATACAGATGAGATGAGTATGAATGTAGTTGTGGGGCGTAAGAGTGGAAGTCAACGGACGTGAAATGGTGCAAGGGTTGAACATTAATTTGAGGAATTTCGACTGGCAAAGAGTATAAAGGAAAAGAGGAAAAGCCCAGGAGGGAAAAAAGGACAAGAAGGATAAAAAGGATAGTTCACGAGCACCAAGAAAGTGGTAGGTGTGGCTCACATGACGCTGGTGGCTGAGGCTCTGTGGCTGGTGAGGCTAAAATTAACGCCGAACGTGTGGTCATGCCGGTACCTCAGCATTGAAACAACACATGGACTTAATACAGTTGGAATGGGAATTAGGGAAAGTTGATAAGAGTGGCCAAATTATTGCATCTTCAGTATTGCATCTATCACACGTTTGACGACAGGTAAAATCTGGTTATCTGACTGGGTCCAATAAGTTTGGGTAGTGTCTGTCTGAGCTTTGGTGAACCAGTTGAGGGTTGAATTATAAGACTATACGAGCGGCTTAGCTGGTTGTGAAGATGGAATTGAACAGGGAGTATTTTCTTCGAAACATCCATTGTTTGCTATATAAGGACTTTTTCTAAAGCATTTAACATCTAGTGCCCTTATAGCTCAGTGGTAGAGCGTTGCACTTGTAATGCAAAGGTCCATTGTTCAATCCAGTGTGGGGGCATTCTTTTTTTAACATCATGGAGGAATTATGAATTTGACAAAGATTGCTCGAGCCGCCATAAATTTTGGTCAAATTCTCGCTGGGTTTCCAACTAGGCGGGCTACAAAAAGTTTTGGACAGAGTCTTATGAGCCACGTTGGATACTAATATGATGCGAACCTATGCGCAAGCGACCATCAGAAAGCCTTAAGAGAAACTTTCTAGAAACCCTATTTTTTTCAGTGTCTAACAAGAATCCATGAAAGCACATAGAGTTGTGTATTAGTATCTCACTCCCAAGTGGGAAAGAATGCTGACTTGAGCTTCGAAAGAATATCTTGTCGGGGAGCTAGGGTAACTAGGTACTAATAACTTCCTAAGGTCTGTCTATATATAAAATTCCTCGCCTAGGAGACGTAGCAAATGCTCTTTGTGTTGTTCCTATCCCAGGAGTTCAAAAATTGATATGTGTTTCTGTTCGGGTGAGAGGTTCCGATTTGGTTTGTCAGTGATCAATAGGTGAGCATCTTTTCTTCCGTTTGGAGACCTGACTAGCACGATACTGAGCTCACAGAGCATAAATAGCATAAGATAGCACATATTTTATACCCCTCCTTTCGATGAGGTAAGCCACGATAACCCCTGCTCTAGCAATCTGGTCGATAACGGACCTAATACAGGTTTCAGTTTGCACCAATCAATGTCTTCAAACTCGACAGGGGTTTGCAACACTAGGCGGCCTCACAGGCATTGGGTTAGACCACTAATTTAGGCGACAATGTCAGATCAACCTCATTTCTGCATCTTGCCAACCCCAATCAAATTAAAGCCCCAAATCATCAGCCATGCGTCTTGTCAACACGGAACATATCAAGCTTGAGTTCGTCGACGATGATAAAGTACCCGAATACGCAATTTTATCCCATACGTGGGAGCAAGAGGAGGTTCTCTTCCACGACATGGGATTAGACAGCGCCAAGAAGAAAAAGGGTTATGCAAAGCTTGAGAACTGTTGTCGCGTTGCGCGAGCTAATGGGTTCAACTACATCTGGGACGACACTTGCTGCATCGATAAAACGAGCAGCGCAGAGCTTTCCGAAGCTATCAATTCCATGTACCGCTACTATCAAGAAGCCGACATTTGTTACGCATACCTCGCGGACATCTCCACAATAGACGAATTCTCGAGCAGCAGATGGTTCACTAGGGGATGGACACTCCAGGAGCTTATTGCGCCGCAAGAGATCATTTTCTTCGACAAGCAATGGCGCGAACTAGGTACCAAGACAAGCCTTGTGGACGTCATATCAAACAGGACAAAGATCCCCGCATCCATTCTTTGCGATAGCGAAGAGCTAGAGATGACCAGCATTGCACAAAGAATGTCATGGGCAGCCGACAGAGTAACAACAAGAAAAGAAGATGGTGCATATTCCCTCATGGGAATTTTCGGAATTAACATGCCGCTTCTTTATGGGGAGGGCCAGAAAGCGTTCTACAGACTTCAGGAAGAGATTATGCGAATATCAGACGACCATAGTCTTTTCGCTTGGAGACACCCTGATGCGTCCGGCGGTCTTCTTGCCCCAACACCTTCTGCCTTCAAGGACTCGGGTGACATAATCCCATGGAACCCATTTACGCCATATAATAGTCCCTTCACCTTGACCAACAAAGGAGTCCACATGGATGCCCCTTTCATTGCGGTAGATGCGACGGGCCTGGGCATTTGCGTTCTTCACTGCACAAGCGCTAGGGAGAGAGCCGGACTGATTGGGATTCACTTACGCGACGTGTACTTGACAATGGAGCACTACGAACGATGCATGACAGAGGATTTTCAGTTTGTTGATTTGAACAATTTCAATTTCACACAATATCCCGTTAGGTCTCTATGCATCCGGTTGCAAGCACGAATTATGACGCGCAACTCGAGACGAAAGGAAAGAGCAGTCGAGCCTCCGCCTTATGAAGCTGATCTTTTCACCAACCACAAGAGGGACTTATCACTCTCGGAAGCCGCTTCTATCGGGGACCAAGGGGCTGTATGGATGATTCTGGCTCAGCGAGGAGCTATGGGTGATCAGGCACGATCAGCAATTTGCCTCGCTGCTCAGGCCGGGCATGCACTCTTGGTCAGGCAGCTGATGACCAGAAAAGATACTTCAAATCTCTTCACCGACAGTCAGGGTAGAACGGTACTTTCTCATGCAGCCGAGCACGGCCGGGAAGAGGTTGTCAGACTGGTTTTGTCGAATGCTAAAGTCCACCCCGACACGTCGGATGAATACGGACTAACAGCTGTATGGTATGCCGTTAAGAACGGACATGGTGTCATTGCCAGACTACTCCTCCAAACAGGCCTAGTCAAAGGCAATGTCGGTGGTACTGGCAACAACAAAAGCGCCCTTTGGTATGCCACATCAGCGGGTGATGTCGAAATGGTCAAACTGCTCTTGCAGAAAAAGGCTCTTGAGAACGCGACAGGCGAACCAGCTCTTTTTGAAGCGATTGACAAGGGGTATACCGCTATTCTCGAACTTCTACTGCAACATGGTTCCGACCCAGATGCATGCGATGCTACTAGGCAGAGACCAGTACACGTTGCTTGTAGGAAAAGTCTTGATGATATCGTCGTGCTTCTAATGAAGTATGGCGCAAATGCTGATAGGGTGGATAATTCAGGCAAAACGCCACTGGCTTGGGCGGCTCTGCGTGGGAATGCATCCATGGTGAATGTTCTGCTTGAGAATGGCGCTGATCCGAGGGCAAAATGTTCGAATGGGAAAACTCCAGCAGCGTATGTTACGAATCCGGAGATTAAGAAATTCTTCAAGAACTCTTCCTGGTATGAAACCATACTAAATGGGGCTAAGAATTATTAAATGATCATCGGTGGAGGACTATTTCGATCTCAGTAGACTAGTTCAATCCTGTCTTTCTTTCGTAATGTCTAATAGTGATGATTGCGTTGAACAAGCTCATGTCCATAGCTTACGAATGCGCTTTTGCTTTGGTTACTGCTGATGATAAGCCAAAGACTGTCATCCACACGAACAACGGCATGAACTGCCAATTACTCGTGGAAGACCGGTGCAGAATTATTGAACTGCGGTACTTACTTGGTCATTCAACCTTCTTTCTTGTAGCTATATCTTTCTGGCTAATTCTACACTCAAATACCGGTGCGCTTCGTCAGCCACGCGCATAGGCATACAGATGTCGAGCATAGGTGAAGAGGGAACTCTGACCAAACTCGCCAGCCGCTCTGGCAGCCAGTATGAAGCTTCGGGATTGGGTTCTCATTGATACTTCCCACTCTTCTGGCGTAATTTCACCATTTCTCAGCTTGGTTAATAACTTGACGTGTACAGCAGACTGTTCTGAGGCTGAACCCGTGTTTGGGCGGATTGTGGAGAAGGCATTGCCAGTTAGGTAAACTTTGCCGCCGAGATGTATACCCGAGTCGCACATGCCGTCACCAATCTTAGATAGAAAAGGTTCGTCGGTCTTTTCGAGAAGCTCAACGAAAGGCGGCGAGAAGTAGGGTATATGTTCCGCCCTGACTCTTTCCCAGACTTCAGGACTTACAGCTCCTTTAGGGACCGTGCTTCGATGGAGCGTGCCGTTCTTATCTGTGAGAGTCTCTCTCAATTTCGTTGAATCTTCGGCAATGTTCTCATATAGACAGTAGTTCAGGAGGGCTTCCCCAGGACCATATTCGCCCTGGTCAGTGGGGATTCTGTAGCAAATGACGTACCCGCGCCACAAGAGATCGAAGCTCATGCCTGACGCAAAGTATCGCCGTGTGTTTTCTGACACTTCGCTTTCCTTGACCACTCCCCTCCATACGAAATAGCCGGAGTAGTCGTTGTTGAACGTCGCACCCACAAGGTTCCGGACAGTTGAGTTGCTCCCGTCTGCCGCAATCAGTAGGTCTGTCTCAATCGACCCTTTCTGTCCATCTGAAACGTCGACATATTCAACAATCACTGTGTCTTCCGAATCTTTTATCGCAATAACCTTCTTTCCTCTGCGATACTCCCCGTTCCCGTAGCCTACAAGCTGTGAGGGAGGATTGGGAACTGCTTTCGAAGCATAGCCATCGAAATTAGCCCTGAGGTTACGGTAGAGAAAACCCCAGGACGTTATCGTCATGGGTTTTGGATAGCTGACCAAGTTCATCCATCTACCAAGAGCGAAGCGAATACCAGGTGACGGATAGCCTCGAGGCACTTCCGTATGATCGTTGTTTTGCATAAAAGAGGTTACGGTCTCCTTGTAAGCCATCCCATAGCCATTGCTGGCCCGTTCTGGGTCCGGATCTTGTTCCAAGATTATGACGTCTCTGCCTTCGCTTTTTAATTGAAGTCCCTGCATGAGCCCAGACGCCGAGCCTCCGACCTGTCAGAAATTAATGAGTAAGAGAATCTTTGATTATCGTGTACATGATTTGATCCACTTACAACTACTACTGGCTTGGCCATTCTGTATCACTAATAATGGTTTCGATAAAGGTCTAGAAATTCTAGATTTAAGATGAGTCCAAAAAAAGCCAAGAAGCTGTCTTTATAACAATGAGACCCCATGTAATGAAAGACAAGTCCGTTGAGATCTATTCTCACGTCAGCACGGACTAGAATAGCGAAAATGGAGGTCAGCATCACAGTTGTACTGAAAGGTTGACACCAAGGCTATGGCATTTTCGCACGGTAAAGATGGCGTTTGCGCTCTACTCCCGGGGGTCCGCTACTCTAGCCGGAGCCCAATTGATCTAGTACCCGCGTGTGACAAAGCTGCGAGATAATCCAGAAATCTCAGGCTAAAGCCTTTGCAGTATGTTGTGCGAAATTTGGTGCAAGGGTGAGTCGCGGTGGGCCAAGTTTAGATATTCGGCCATGTACCAGAGTGCGGGGAATGGGGTGTCAAGGTGCAGTGGGGACATTGAGGAGGAACCATGGACATTCAGCTCCTTGTACAAGGAACTATGGGGGCAGCTCTAAGACACTCGAGACATTCGGGCGAATATGCTAAGGGTACATGTCCTCCAAAACATGGGGGTCACAGAGCGCGTAGGAAGAAGTACCACAGTGCAACAAACACCTGCTCCCGGAGCGCGTCGGCTTGGAGACGCGTGAGAAACGCGAGAACCAATAACGCGTACGGTTTTCAATCATAACCCTAGCTCTCCGAGGGCGGGTGCTCATGGAGATGATTGGGTGATTGGTAATAAAATGACTTGAAGAAACAATGTTGGTGGCTGGGATAAGAAAACTTTCTACTGGAGGATCGATTGCACTGAGGTCATGTACCGTATCGACTCAAAAAATTGGCCACGCCTCGAGGATCCCTTTTTCTTGATACAAACTTTCTAATTGGCTGAGGCAAGAATAAAGATCTGACATTTGCACTAAAAGCTGAGATTTCTTAGCAAAAAGGTATCCACAGGGTGTGGCCAATTTTTCGAGTCGATACGACATTCTTTAGTCTCCCCTCTACTTCGTGCCAAGTCGCTGATTAGTACCCACTCAGGTGATGCCATGCGACGATCATTTTCTACGTCGCGGAACAGAACCTCGTAGAGACCTATGCTGTCAAATATTTGTCTTAGCTTTATCCACCTTTTTTTTTTTTTTTTTTTTTTTTTTT
>JAAVTZ010000447.1:0-34849 GCA_014898835.1 Fusarium lateritium
ACAATTTAAGTATAATACTCTATGCTCCCACTATAATCTAATTTAAGCTTTTAAACCTTCTTCTTGCGTTATGATTCTAAATCTCTCCTGCAATAGTTATAAAAGGCTGCCTGCTCTTCCTCCCGTGAGATAATCCACACCAACGACATCTCTCTCTCTCTCACAAACGTAAAATCAAAGGTTAATCTGTCAAATTGCGTGAGTCGACCTGTCGAAGGTTTCGGGGAAATTCGCAAGGTTTGAGGGGGAACCATGAGTCAATAATACACAAGGTTTATGACACAGTAGCTTGAACACAATGTCGTCTATCTTTCACTGTGGGACAAATGCCCGGACTATATCAACTACCTCTTGTGGGCGACGGGTCAAAGACAAATTTTGTACTTTTGACAGTCGGAACCGGGCGCGCGAGATCATTATTGTGATCATGGGTAAACATCAATCAAGCGATGCTCTACGCGTCGAATCTACGAAGGTCGTGTCAGTATCGAGCATCATGAAGGCGGAATTCTTGTCACAGTGTATCTCGTGTTGAAAAAACTCATCATAGCAGGCTTTGGGTCCATTTCAATACCCGATGTGTGTTCGTATTATCAGTCTAGATATCATACCAATCCTGATTTATGCAACTAGTCCTGATAGTTCTCCTAACTTGTCGGATTATCATCCCTCATCCCTTTGATCTTATCAATCCGATCGGTCACGTTCGCCAACTCACGATCCTGTTCTTCGTCGGGTGCAACGGGCTGCCCGACCTACGCAAAGATGTATTTAGTACATAAGAAAGCATGAATAGAGGCCATTAAGAGGGGGGTTACTGACTGGAAGAAGTTCTTTGAACTGAAACGGGTCCATATGGGGTTTTACCCTGGGTTCCTCAAGAACCAATTCCGGACTTTTGCTCAGGATATTGATCTCTTGCACAATACGGACCAAGAAAGTGTTAACCATGTTACGAGCGTCTTCGACACCCTGTAGAGTGGCCGTGTACTCTTTCGTAATGTTAATTGGCTTCCAGTATTTAAGCTCAGCGGGCTTCTTTGATGCATTATCTTCGAGGTCCGTCGCTGTCGACTTCTTCTCCAGATCCTTTGATTGAGGGCTCTCAGTTGGCTGAACGTTTTCCTCCTTTGCATTAGATGCCGGAGTGTCACTACCTGACTTGGATTCGCCTTCATCAGTAGGTAGACCTTTATGGACTGCATCGACAGCCTTCTTTCTCTTAGCTGCCTCGCGAGCTCTCTCCTTTTTCGCCTCCTCTACTTGTTGTCGATATTCGGATGATGTTAGAAGCTCCAACTTGCCTGAGGAGACATCAAATGCCAGGACCTGAAGATCCTTGGCTACAGTTTTGTAGTCTAGGTAGGCTTCCTGGAGTAACATACAGTAAACAGCTGCCACCTCGAAGTTTGGAGGGGAAATGCCCATAAACGTCGAGTGGTAACTGGGCAGAGAAGTATACTTAGTTAGAATTGCGTGAGTGCGCATGGGAATCTCCGCAACGAGGGCTGGAAATTTCAGCGCAGCAGTTTTCATGGTCTCAAAAGTCCAATCTTGTTCGGCTGGAAATTGAGTCTTGTAAGTTTGTGGTCCAAATAAAGTCAAGGAACGCTTACGTGTCTTTAGTCCCTGTCCTCCACCAGTATAAGAGACGGAGATAGTTGTTTCATTATCTCTGAGAAAGCTGTCGTTCAAGTTGTCAAGCCCCAAGTTGAGACCGAACGGGTTCTTTCCCTTGCCAGAGGTTTTGTCAGCGTCTTCACTCTTGGGTTTGGTGAAGTAAAGATCAGCCCTGAGCCATCTAAATAAGTAGTTATACCGACAGTAGGCTTTCGGGAACTGACTTGGCCTTGAGATCCCGCTTCTTCTTTTCTGTTTTAGCCTTTACCGAAATGACGGCTGTGAATGTGCCTCCGTCCTGAAAACCTGTAGAATGTTGTTAGTTCCAATGCTCTATTCCTCACGGCCGATGGTGAGCGGACCAGAGATAAAACAATCGCCGTATATATCCGTGAAAGTTTTGCCATCTAAAGTACTTCGCCCATCGTCGCCGATGGCCATGGGTGTAATCGCAGTCAACGTGTTGTCATGCAAGACTTGATTGACAACCTTCACCGAAAACAAGAACGAGATATCAGATTCCTTGACCTTTGAAGTGTTAAGGAAATCGACTTTTCCCTTTGCATCGATGGCATCATATTTGATGGCAAACGCGGCGTTGACCTGCATTCAAGATGGTGAGAATCTAACGCAAGATTTAGAATTCTCCACTACTTACATTCATTTCCGATATCACATCGGTGACTTTGTTAATGATAGATGCCTTGTAAGAGACATCTTGAGCTATGTGGCGGTCAGGCTTTGGGGCATCTTTCTTGCTCAACTCATCGATTGTTGCAACGTCCTTTGCTGCGTTGTTGCCCTCTCGAGTCTCTTCTCCTGATTTCCCATTGCCTTCCTTCAGCATGAGTTCAAGCTGTCTTTGTGTAATAACGGCATTGTAAATACAGAGCTGCTGAGTGAAAGAGTTGAAGCCTATGAAGATGATGATCAGCTTATGTACGCTTCAAGAGCTAAGGAGAAGTGCTCGCCAGTTCCCAGCTGCATAGCCTGGTTGTACGGGGCTAAGAGAGTCGCCATGATTGCTGCCTAGATCGATGTCTTGACAGTCCTTTCTTCGGACCTGCTGTTGATGTAGATGACGCAGAGTAACGGTGAAAGTGTTTTAATCCACCTCAAGCTGTTATACTGGGAGCGCCACAAGCTGAGTCTTGACAAGACGGGGCGAGTATTTTTATTCCTCTTGTCACTAGTACTTTCACAGTATGCGCTGATCACAGGCAGACCAACCTGCCACAATCATGGGGTCAATGCGATAATACCGGTACTCCTCTCGGACAACATCAACATGCATCAATAGTCGGTTGTGATGGTTGTGTTTCGATTTCCAGCAGGAATGAGTTGCTGTGGTGCAGACTAGACCATAATCGTATTCTGAGGTGTTAAAGGCGGCGCCACCTGCTAATGGCGGCTATTGTGGGCGAAGTGGATGAGTAGAATACGTCATATTAACACCACATTCCGTGCAACGCAAACACCTAAGTACCATTTGGAAAGCCTGAGTATAAAATATAGCAACTGCGTTGAAGATCATGATCGATTTGACTAAAATACCTGGCCCGACGTTCCAAACCTTCTGGAGGTGGCTTAAACTACCAGTGTCAATCTAGAGAGGCGTTTCCAGGCACTAAAATAGCGCTTGTGTAGTCTCTTAGTCCCGTCCAGGGAAACATTAGTAGTTCAAGAACTAGACCCGAACGACAGAGCTCATCACATGCCGCGTGGGGTATAGTAGAGCCATCGGCATTCAGATTAATCTTCGAGAGCTCGGTGGCCACCCGGTCGTGTAACTTCTCCGCACGAAGTGTGTTTTCTTGCCATAACGCCAACGCTTTGTCAATATCGCTGATAGGTTGTTCCATATGTTGATCTGTAAGTGAATCGTAGACTGATATGGTCCCTGCCGCTGCTTGTGTCGACAGGAAGCTTTCTTTGTGGATATTGTTTTGTCTCGATATGAAGGCAAGATGAACCTCGACGTCAATGTTCAGGTTCTCTGAACGGGACTCGGATCCTCCCGCGCCGGAAATCATGCTCGCATTCCCCGCTCCAAGAACGTAGCCTGCGACAAAATAGTCACCGAAATTTGCGCTAAAGCTCTTGGCGGGCTCCCTGGCTGTCTGCAAGATGTGGAAAGCTTCTCCCGATAGACGAGGGAAAGCCGAGAGTGAAACTTTACCGCAGTGATGGTAGACTCGTGTGCTTGATTGGATAGCCTGTCCACAGCCTTCAATATCAGTCTTGACCATCCCGTTCGAATAAGCAATGGCGGGGAAGTACCAGCCGGTAGTTGCCGGGATGTGAAGGGTACTCCCGGAGCTGGAATCGATAGTTGACTTACCCCCGCACTCTTTGCAGCGCCACTGTCGTATTGCCCCCGACCAGATCCACCAAGAAAGCTCCCCCCGATCTGGCCCGAGATGTCTGCATGGACCCTCTCCTGCGAGCTACTCGATGAAGATGCCGTAGTCTCGATGTGGCCGCCGCTCGAGCCCCTGTTGAAGACCAAGGGGATAGACGATAGGTCTTGATGGTCGAAAGCACCTTCTCCTTGGTTGCCGAATCTTGCTTTCCCGTCCTTGTCAGGCGGTGCAAAGAATGAGGTCCCGATCTTCATTGGTGCTTTTGTCCAAGGAATAACGATAGGAACCTGCGTGGAAAGAGCATATCGTAAGGTCGTCGAACATGGGTTATCGGGGAAAATATCTTCCAACGTCATCGCAGAAGGTTTAGAAGGTCAAGGTTGACTGTTTCGCAGGCCCTGTATTCGCATAATCGCATTTGGCTCGGAATTCATCAAGCATAATGATCTAGTGCTAAGTACCGTTCGACAATCTACATACTGAACCTTGTGATGCGACTTTATGCATACCCGAACAAGCTTTTACGTTTCGCCAAGCCGGGAGTCTATAATAGATCGAGTCTATTTCTCAACCAGACGATCGGGATCATCCGTTATCATAAGTGAATGATCTACAAAAAGACTAATGTCAGCCCGCATTAGCTACCCGACTAGTGATACACTATTGAATCAAGCCGTCTCTACCTTACTAGTGGAAGCCTCTTCTGAATCGGGACGACTGGCTTGAACTGAGATTTCAATCGGGCTCTTGGTGGCTCACAATGTCTTGGAGCAGAGATAGTCATACTTGAGGCCATGTCAGCGATGGACCAGGTCTACTCTGAAGAAGGTATCCTGCTGACTAGAATTCTCAATATTTGCAACCGCTCAATGGCATTCGAGACCAAAAAAGCATCCACACATTGCAGAAGACCGTGATAACTCACCATGCTGAGAGTAGCTCCCTACAATCCGGCCATGAGGCTTGGAATGGGGTAAGATTTCTTCTTCAAATGGTTTTATGAGTTTCAGACATTGCTGACCTTCATCATCTCAATAGCTTCAACAGCTACACGCAGCAACTTTGCTGTGATGATATCGTCAGGTGCAATGGCCCTTCAATTCTTGGTGTGATGGTATTTTAACCTCCAACAGAAAGGCAGATGGATCATCAGTCACGGAAGAGGATGTCAAGGCTGTCGCCCCTCCAGCACCTCAAAATAGCTCACCTGGTACATCTAGCCTTTTATCTACTCCGAAAGGAAGCGCGGTTGTTCGAAAGAACGACGTCCCTGTTGGCGACGATCTCCAGAACGAAGTCAGTCAAGTTGTCAGCTGGAGCGCGAGTTTCGTTGACAAGGCTTCGGATGTGACCAAGAAGCTTAACATCAGCGGTCAGTGATCGTGAATAACGAAACGCATATACGACATTTACTAATCGAGCGGCATGGACAGGTGCCCTGTCGGTCGCTGTAGAAGCCCTCGGAGAGGTAAAGGTATCAGGGCATTATATCGATACCAATACTTTGAAAGAGTCTGATGCCACCTACAACATTACCGTTAATGTAGACAACGAAAGACTGGAAGTCCCCGAGCTGATAGAGTTCAATCCCATTGACAACGTTCAACCTAGTCAATTCACTGAGGTGTACGGAGATTGCTTCATCTCAGGCTTCATAGAAGGCGGGTCCTTTGTAGCTGATATCCACCTCAAGAAGAATGAAAACAAGAAAGAGAGCGATATGGGAGGTGGTATAACAGCTGGGGGCAAAATCAGCGGCGGCCTAGACATCAAAGGAGAAATCCAGGGTGGAATTACCAACAACAATTACAAGAAGGACTACAACACTACCATCACGTAAGTTATCCATCAATTTCAAGGTGACTCGGGTTTGCTGATGATAAGAACTCAAGTGTTAATTGGAAGGGTGGTGGGGATATCAAACCCAACGACATCACTGAGTGGAATATTGAAAACTTGTTGAAAGTTGCGATGGAGTTCCCAGACAGGGTAGCAGCCTGTAGGTTCAATTTCTCACTTACCGCTTTGAGAAGGTCCCGCGTGTCCGACTTCATTGAAACTGACGGTTTGGTTGCAACCAGGTCCTCAAAAGACATAGTACGAGGCCATATCGCGGTCAATGGACTACATGAAGTCGCTAACGGTCGTCTCTCCAGTGCTATTCTCACAAAGTACACCTCCTTGAGGAGTTACTATCGAGCTAATGTCTTAGGATCGCCTCTGGACTATGAGAATGCAGGCATCTACACAAATTCACTGCTAGATGCCTACGTGGTTAGTAGAATAGAAAGGTGCGAGAGCATGATGGCATAAGAAGCTAATTTCAACAGGATTACAAATACATCTGGTCGCAAATACAAGAGAGTTAGTTGACACAACAGCTCCTTTACAGGCTCGTGCTAACAGTTATTGAGGGCTTAACCTTTTAGACAAAAACTTGATCACAATTCATCAGCTAGAAGAGCCAGACGGGCTATCATCATATCGGAAAGCTTTTCAAGAGACTTACGATGGACTCAAAAAGGCATACGAAAAATCACTTGCTCTTCATCAGGCAGACCCAAGACTATACCCTCAGGCTCTTGAGGAGCCACTCCTTCCCAACAAACTCGAGGCGTATGCCGGCGATCTGTTTGGGTTGGATCTCGCTAAGCGCGACTGCAGACTTGAAATGATCAAGATTGTAAAAGAGGTAAGCTAGATGAACATGTTTCATCGTCACTTGCGGACTGAGGTCTTGTTGCTAATAATGTAGGTGTCTGAAGTTACTCGAGATCCCAAAGTGGCAGCGGATCCCCTTCGCACGTGTAGATACGTGGCTCCAAGTATCTTTCGTCGCCTCGTACCGGTAGGTTTGAGATGCTTGTACCTCCACTCATTGGCGGCCCTTTAGGTTACCAGCTATTTTGTCCAAAACTTACTTTTCGCAGGCTGACAAGCCAGTTGACCCGCCGATGTCTAAGAAAGCGTCGGAGCAATTGAGACAAAGCCTAGCTAGTGATGTTCACGTAAGAATCTTTCCAACGAACTTCGGCATCTAAACTAATTCTTCGCCCTTAGGGAACTGCACAAGATCTACAAAGTCCTCGACTCTATCAATCTGGCGATCCAGCTGTAGAACTGGAGAAGCGTGTAAACATGAAATATGGACACAAAGCCGCTAACTGGCGCATCGGCCCTCTAACTGGCAGAGAGTCATCTCCTGCTTCGGGCGCGGTCTTTAACGATCTTGTTGAATTGAATAAGGCCTATGTCGTATCTGAAATCACTGTATGGCATGATGATCATCATATTGTCGGTGTTGAGCTCAAATACATGAACGCTCAAGCACTCCCTCATGGAACTAAGGATCCGAAGTTCCAAACAGCATCCTACAGCTTTCAATCCCAAGAGAAAGTCTGCTTTGTGGGTATTGAGGGTCACAAAGACACTGCTGGTTCTATATGGATCGATGCTATACGAGTTGGCACTAACCGCGATATTTGGGTGGTCGAGGCACCAAAACGTTCCACGCAATATCCAACTTACACTTCCAAGGCCGCAAGACCTCCGGGAGACGATGACTGGAACTTGAAGGGGTTCTATGGTTCTTTTGAGGCCAGTTCGGACACTTACGGCATTAGCCAGCTCGGTCCAATCTGGGGAAGAGAGGCAGTGGATGAGCCAGCACCAAAGTATTGGTCTCTATTTGACACAAAAACCTGGCCAACAGTGTACGACTGGCCTATCAGTATTGTGGACTCTATGAAGTTTCACCATCACCGCGGCACTGAGTTTCGCCTTTCTCCCATGCATGGTCCCTTAGCCAACTCGTCTGGGATTCCTTTCAATGCTCTGGATGCTATTGACCAATACTGGATACTGAAAAAGGCCACATTCTTTTTCGCCGAGTCCAGTGGATCGTTGGCGCTCTCTGGTATCTCTGCTGATTATAAGAATGGCAAGCAACTACAGTACGGCAAATGCGATCCTTCGGCAAAAGCTATCGTACCTTGGGAGCCTGAATCAAGTAATAAGATACGTGTGGTTGGCGTCGCTACATGCGTCAAGGAAAGAACAAACCTAGCCCAGCAGTGCTTCGGCTTGAGACTCTGTATAGAGAAGGATCCGGAGAATCCTAAAGCTCCTCCGAAAGAAGAATCGAAGGACAAGTCAACCGATGAGGCCAAGGACAAGTCAAAGGACGGAAGTGAGCAAGACGGCAGTGACAAACTCAAGAAAGAGCCAGAACCCGCAACGCCAGAAAAATCAGATCGCTGGATCACGGGCGATCTTGCAGTCACTCATGAAGAATGGGGAGAGGTCAGCGACTGTCCTTCGTCACCCAAAGGCAATTGGACCATTAGAGGGTTTGCAGGTCATGCTTGTTCTGATGGAATTGAGGCACTTATGGTGATCTGGGGGAGGGCATAATAATTTTGCCTAGATTGAATATCTCTTCCTAGTCTTTTCACTTACGGGTTTTCTTATAATATCAGCTATAGTTCCACGTCTCAGTGCTTTGATAATATGTTACACAGATACGGCAACTATGATACTGCAATATAGTCGATACCTCTGGGTAGCTTCCAGTCAAACACTATGAAGTGCCTGTGGTTTCACCGAGTCAGGTGTGCTTTGCGTGACCAAGCTCCATGTCCGTTTACAGCAAGGGAGAGAAACCGGGGTGGGTGAGTTGGCTCTGATTGCGGTCTCCAACAATTTCCCCACTCACCCGTGTCGCACATCTTCTACATTAGAATAGGTAGTGAGCTGCTGGATAAGCTAAAGTGAGCCTTTGCGCTAGTTGCAACCTAATGGACGCTAGCGATCATCAAAGCGGCATTTACCTTCAGCCAGCCACCACCAGAATAAGCCTCAGCCTCGGCCCCGGCCTCGACGATCTGGATCGACGGCCAACTCACCTCAATGAAGATCCTGACAGGTTGTCTCAAAATCAGGATCGTACCGTAAGCACTTCACATGTCTGTCACCACTGGCTTGAGACTCATGCATGGCTGAAGCCACATATTGGATGATCATTTTCTGATCTAACACAAGGCTCATAGGAGGGCTGCCAAGGGCATACCGATTAGTCATTGCGACATCCCTTCTGCTGCTTCAACACCAGTCCACCCAGATACCTATTATTACCAGCAAAACCTCACTACTATCGTCTTGACCAGATAGCATTGCCGGCTTCGGGGTATCAATTACGATCATGGATCCTGTTCTTGTGCCCTACAGTGATGAAACGCGTCTTGGTCGCGGGTGGGTAAAGTAAAGTATTCACTATAGTCAGAACGTTTGCTGATCCTTTGCTATAGAATCAACTCATTCAGTAAGCCTCTGTTTCCATAAGTAGCTTATAGCTATTGCGGCAAAGGTACCTGGTTCATTAACAGTTTCTTAAAGCCTTACAACCATGTCTCGATAACCGTCTTGAAACCAGCTCCTTCAATCAGCAGGTGAAGAACCTGACTGGTGATCAAAATGATGTCACTTACGCATCCGGGGTCGTCCGCAATCTCAGCGAGGTTGCTAGCTGCCTTGGAATCTCATGTTATTCATCCATCAAGAAGGGATTCATATCGCACGAGGATTCATTCTCCATTGTTGACGAGACAATGTTCAACTCAGCTGATACCAACATTCTGATGGCGATTCGTTCGGTGAGTCGCAAGCGCTGCATGCAAACTGATGAGTTGAAGATGAATCTGGAAGGCGGAGCACAGCCTGGGACTCATGCCTTTAACGACATCTACGGCGATTCCTATTACTCAGAGCTGGTCGAGGGTGGGTTTGCTACAGTGGTCCTTTCAATCACGGTACTCGATAGATCCAACGTGAAAGAGGCCGTGGATAAAATTGAGAATCCGCCGGACTTTAGCAGCGACAATGAGCTCTTAATCAAGTCAATCGTAGACGCTTATCGAGAAGGTAGCTCAAATTCGTTTGCTCTGGCGTTGAAGGGGACCAGAACACATGCCAGCCTGTCATGCACTGGGAATGGTTATCTGAAGACTAGTAAGCATTCACCTTATGAAATGAAACTATACCAAGTAATTGACTCAAGTATACAGGTACTGAGAGCGACAGCGTCGAAACCATGTTGGGAGTCTTCTTGGACTTTCCCAAGACTGTGATTGAGGGCGCAGGCTGGGCTTGGGCGACCACGTCCACTTACAAGTCCAATCCAAGTTTCAAAGAGTCCCTTGGTCCAAGCAGATACGCCACGCTGGACTACACTCTGGTTGAAGATCTCGCAAAAACATTACTCGATAACTTCATGAGTTTCAAGTGTCTCCTCAAAGATCTCAAAGCCGCGATGAATGGGATTAATAGCCCAAGCTTACATGATGATTACAATGTCCCAGCGGGCTTATCACTTCAAAAACTGATTATTGCGAGAAAGGAAATACGAGAGGAGATGGCAAAAATCGTTGAAGCAATCGATGTCATCAGTCGGGATCCATGGATTGTCCCACGACAGAAATTGAAGAAAAATTACCGAAGAATTCCTCCTTCTACTGATTTGAAGGTATCGACGCCACTACTAGCCGTGGGGACGAATGGAGTGAGGCCTGATGGTGAATTTCACGATCTCCTGGAGCCAATTCCGGGAATCGAGCAGCTAGTCTTCGATTTCGACCGACTTCAGTCCCCTCAAGTCTGGAGACACTTGATCCCTACGAAGAGGCACGATGGTGCTGAAACCAAGAACACAGTCACAGTCACTCAAAGCCTCGATGCGACCTGCCGGGAGTACCAGCACAGGCTCGAGAAGCAGAAGACCGAAGCTGAGGAGGCTGCTCGTGTACAAAATGGGCGACTGGACGCAGCTATTGAAGATAAGGAGAAGATTAAGGTAGAGTGTGATAAACTGATTTTAGGAAACAAGCAGACACAGACCCAACTGGACACTGCGATTAAAGATAAGGAGAAGATTATGTCAGAGCGTGATGAACTGATTAAGGAGAAGAAGCAGAAGGAGATTGAACTTGACGACGAGCGACGCAATGTATCCCGTCTTACATCAGATCGAGACTCTTGGAAACTCCAAGCATCGCCAAGGTGGGACCCCAGGAACACTCTTGACATCGGCTTCCACGGGCGAACAGTCGTATTGGCAAACCTGTACAGCTTGGATCATTCAGATCCCGAAAACCCCAAAAATTCCTTTGCCCTTGACACGGGACGCGATAGTAAGCGCATTTACTCGTAGTACAGGCCAGGACGACTTGACTGACTTGCGAGATTAGATGGCACGCGTGTCCATGGCTGGGCGTTCAATATTGCCTATGATAATCAGCAGCTGAGGCTTACAAGAGCCTATCCCGAGAAGCGAGAGTCATTGTGGCTCATTGAGTGTCATGGAAGATACCTTTATTGCAAGGGTGATGCAGGTCATGAACTCTGCTGCGACACTTCTCCCGACTTGCAGAGCTGGTATTCTCGGTGGCATATCAAAAAGTCGGAGGATAGCCGTGGCTACATGTCAGTGACCTTCCAGGCCCAAGTTATGAGCACCTAGATGATTCGGTCACTGACGCATGATAACCTTCAGCATTGAAAATGCCGTCGCTGGTGTTCTTCATCTCGATTATATTGGTCAAGAGTACGTGAGAATAATCTGGTGGGCTCTGACATCTTACTCACTATATCATAGTGCACCCATCGCTTGTCACGGATACGATGCTCCACTTGACAATAAGGTTTGGGCCATCGTCGGAATTTAATCACAGCATGAACGCGTCTGCCAAATGGACCATGGTTTCTCGACTAAATGTTGGCTTTTAGAATTGTTGACCCAAATTTTGGACGTAGATTGTCTTCAATCTTATATTTCAATTTCAATGCATTCTACTATGTCACCCAAACTCGCAGGGACACCTTAGTCCTAATGTCTAGATGATTTTATCTCAAGTACGCAAATAAAAATAAAGAATTTCCTTAACTTAGGCTAAGTTTTTAATAATTTATTTAATTTATAACATCTTAGATTAACTCCTCCAAGACGTGACCGGCCAAGGCGTGGCACCATCCCTGATGCCCTACGTCTAGGTGGATAGCATCATCGAACCTGACAATAAGATTGTGGCATAGGAGGCCTTTTATTGCTCGATGCCTAACTATCAAATCAGCACCTAATACGGATATCTCATCGTTACGTTGACCGAGAAACAAAGGGCTTTCCATGCTATCCTGGCATCGACTCTGGGCAAGATTGTAATTCAGATGCTGATTGACTGTTATTCTTAGTATGGCTATTATGTTATTTGATGACTTGTTTTAGTTGAGGAGTGTTTTATAGGAAGAAAAGAAGATCGGGACTTTAACGAATCGTTTAGGTTCTTTGTTAAAATTGGTTGAATTATATTGAGCTGTGATTGTTTAGTACGTGATGCTGGCAAGGTAAGACTCGACTGTCACTGCGCCAGCAGAGGGCTCGAGCGTGGATAACACATAACATAATACAACAGCCTTAAACCCCCTGACAAACCTTCAACTCGTCGAACAAGGTAGGACTCGTTTGTCAGCTCGCGTAAAAAAGTCATAACTTGGCGGGCGGCTATTCTTTGTCCCCGAACTTGGCAACCATTGACAGCCGTGTTGTCACTATTTATATATCCGAAATTCTTCGGTATCACGTACTTAATTAGGAAAACGTGCCTGCCTATTAACTTTATTAATCCGCCCCCACCTCCCCATGTATCAACCCTAACTCTTGCCTTACCTTGTCCTCCATCCGCGTTGAGCGAATATTATTGGCTAATATTACCACCTCCCACTTCAAGTGGCTAATTAGGCCACTTATATCAGCCATGGGTTAAGTCAACGCAGGGTCTTCCGGCTTTTCAAGGGCTTTTAAATCTCCGCGGCCGTGCATTTTGAGATGATATCGTAAGGTCTTGTGAGCAAGGCAGGGTTTGCAACGCCACCGACACGAATACAGGGGTTCAAATGTAGCCTTACAGTTGGTCTGTGCTAGTATGAACGGTACTTTGGTCTTTTAACGAGAAATCTTTCTTGGCGGTTTCGTTGCGCGTTACATCGCTTAGTTGCTGACAGAGTGAACAAGCATAGGGGTAGGCTAATATACCATGATCTCTCCACTATCTGTGGGAATTTCTTACTCCACAGCCCCGTGCCACTTTGCAGAGATGATACTCTAGAGGAAAAGGGGAACCCGCTTCAGTGCCTAAGACGCTCTGCATCTTCACCTTCTTTTCAACACTAGAGCCCTCTGTTAAAATTCGGTCCGGCTCGGAGTACTCCCATTTCTCATTACCTGTTTCTATTTGATCGACCCATCCTGCCTTAACGCCACGGAGCTTTAGTGCTCAATCAATCCTTCAGTATGGTTCTAACTAGTAGGTCGCTCACTTGCGTTGTAATAATCTTAGCTCACCATCGCAGTAAACACCAACAGCCCCCATCCTACGGATAGCACGATAGTCTCACCGACCGATGCGGTCTCACCAGAAGCGGTCCATCCGGACCAAATGGGTCAAGCAAATCGCTACTTAGAGGAGCAGTACCCTAAATATTACGTCGAACCTCAAAAGCCCGCCCAACTACCTGAGCCAGTTACAATTCCGATCGGCGCCCGAGATGACAAAGAGCATGATGCATCAAATACTACTGCGGCGGCCCCAAAATCTTTTTGGAAAAATCGACGCAACTGGTTAATTGCTATGATTGCACTCGCCGTAATCGTAGTCGGTGTAGCAGTAGGCAGTGGTGTTGGAACATCAGTAGCTTCCAAGAAAAACAATGACGCATCGGCTGCTCTCGCAACTTCCAGCGATCAAGATGATACACAATCTGCAACAATAACTTCAATATCAATCTCGGCTCCAACGTCTATCTCAGATGCAGAGACTGAGTCAACTACAATTTCTGAAACAACCTCTGATGAGGAGACCAGGTTAGTCGCTCAATTGATGAGACCACAAGTGTCAGACTAACAACTTTGTCAGAACACCGACAAGACAGCCGACAACGATATCAAAAGCCACAAAGACGACCAAGACTAGCAAGGAAACGCCAAGTTCAACAGAAGTTTGTGCGGAGGGAACCGTTGCAGACGGTGAAACAAAGAACTATCTCGGTCTTTGCAAGTTTAGCTGTGGCTACGGTTATTGCCCTCCAGGCCCTTGTACGTGCGTCGCATATGGGAAGCCAAAAGAGGAGCCTGATGTGTTAAACGTCCGGGGATGTCCTCTGCCAGAATTGAGTGATGGCTATTTGGGGCTCTGCTCGTTTGCCTGCAACCATGGCTACTGTCCCGAAACGGCGTGTACAACCCAGTGCGACGATCGTAAGGAGTCATGAGGATTTGTAATTTTGAACATTAGCGCTGGAATACTGACGGACATGATAATACACGAATATTTGTCCCTAAATTAATAATCAACCTAATGTCACTTATGCTGGAGCTGCATTCCCAGTCGACTTTCTTGGCAAAAGCCAACCCAGCAATTTTCGGAACTCCACTTGTTGGCTCATAAACTGGGGATCCGGACTTACGCCCCCATAAGGAATTCGATACCGGAAGGATTCGGCACAGAAAAGAGCCCTGCTATTTGATGACTGACCCTTGTAGTGAAAGTCAGAAATATTGTCCTTTTGCTTCCCTGTCTACTTCAATCGTGTCCTTGCATCGTTTGGTGGCCTCTGTTGTTTTTGATCAAGATACAGTTGCCCTTGTTTTAATTTGTTACTTCGACCTGTAGGCGAAGGTTCTTGAATACTTACTTTTCCTCCAGATCTTCACGATCCTTCGATCAATCTGGATCGGTCAGGATCGTAGTATAGTGTTTGATACCTTAATCTAACATGTTATGTTCGGGGGCGCCATCTCAACTAATGATTTTTTGACGAGGAAAACGCTCACCTAAGCAATACCCTTACGTTCGTAATTTTGCAACCCTTGTGCCTCGTCGTATTCCGGCGGATGACATGAATGAACACTAAGCCTTACACTGCAGGGACTCGTCGGTTGAGCATCAAAGTGGATATCGAATTTACCCCAGGGCAAGCTGGGTTAAATTCAGGTGGACATAGTGAACGGGTCCCCTTCAGGCTAAACTTTTAATTTAGCCCAGAATTCACACTCATGTGTGGATCTACTGTACGTATGCCCTGGCACAATAAATCTTTAAGCGAAATTGATCCTGTTGCTAGCAGGGGTGTAATGATTCTGGGCAAATTTACAGCGTCAACATTCTGACGATCAACGCCCATCTGACTACATTGGATGGCATAAATGCTCGTGTTCGGCTAAAGTCGTGGTTCGTAGCGATAGTCACATCTGAAACTTACCACGTAATCAGCTTGATAAACCTGGGTACAGAGTCCCAGTCGTAACCTCTCTTATAATTAATTACCAGCTACTGGCACGATTTGTATGTCGGATTTACCTATTTATGACATTCTGAGGCATGCTATCCAGCCACGCGTTTGCCAGTTACAGCGCAATGTGCTGCACCCCACAATCAGAGTCTTGGTGGTGTCTTGGCTTAACAAAGTCAGACATCAAATTAGACTTACATTTAAGCTTCTTTATTGCAGAAATAAAGTCCTATAAGGATATTTAATTTTGTATGAGAGTATTAAGAATATCTTTTCTACCAAGTATCTAGAATGATCCAATTACCATTAGTTGTTAAGCAAGAGATGAGAAGGACAACATCTCATTAGGTACCATTATTTACGACACAGGAAATCCCAAAGCCTGTCGAAGAATGTACACCATTCCCAGAAAATGTGACCCAAAAGCCTCTAGAAATCACTGCCCAATCTTACTATTAGCATTCACGTTAAAAATGTTGAGGTCTTATCCGAAATGAGATGAGTTCTTGGCATTTCAATCTCAACCGCTGCAACATGCCAATATGACTACAGGCCCTACCATTGTACAACAGTGGCGTTTGTCTTTTAATTTGCTTCCATCGCGGCAAACCAACAGCTTCAATATCAGCCTGTGAGATGAAGCATGTTATGTCGCAGACACTGGACATTGGACCGAAAGGTATGGGCTGACATTAGCTGGGTTAGTACTTGGAATTAGCTAAGTGAGACGAAACAAGCTCTCCACCTTGTACCTACGCCGCTCACAATTTGTTGTCCGGGGTAGCATGTGAACTGAAGATAGTTCTTGCTGCCAGAAACAAGTCAATACGGTATGGCAACACCGCGAGAAAGAAGTACGCTTCAACCTAGCCATGTCTCAAATCGGGTATTACATTGTCCCAGACCAGAATAACACGTCACGCAGTATATAAAGGTATCAGGCTTCCCAAATAGCTTAGTATTCAACTCTCATCCATTCATTCTTCTATCAAGATGCATATCCCCAACGTCGCCCGACAAGCTGTTACTTTATTGGCTCTTTTTAGTCCATGGGATAAGAGCCAATGGATTGCCTCAGACGATGTCGTACGCGGTGGCATAAGTCATTCGTCTTTGGATATCATCGAGTCGAGAACGGCTGATAACCCATTCTCCCATTCAATTGCCAAGTTCCATGGAACCCTGGACTACGATACCCTTGGAGGATCCGGCTTCGCTTCGCAACGCACGATTGATGATTGGCCCGGACTTGACTTGTCAGACTATGACCGACTTTTGATAGAGATCTCGTACACAGACGGAAAGACATACACAATCAATCTCAAAGACACCGTTCTTCCTCCATCAAAGGATGGTGTAGAGCAACCCACAATTAGCTGGGGATACGATTTCCAACTTCCTGCCACGAAGAAAGGCAAGGGAGAGATATCACTCAGTCAAGTCGTCATCGGTTTCAAAGATTTGGTTCCAACTCTGAGAGGCACGGTCCAAAACGATACCGAGCCTTTTGATCTTACCAACATCCTGAGGGCCAGCATTATGATTCGCAGGTAAGTGATGAAAAGCAAGTTATAAAGCAAGCGACTCATGATATTTAGCTTCCAAACTGAGCAGGAGGGAGATTTTGAGCTTAGAATCAAGTCCATTACAGCACTACGCGTGGACTGTGAACCTCCAAAGGTACATGACTCGTGTGAGAACTTGTGCCCACATGACGGTAAATGAAACCCGAGTCAGAGCCTTTGACATCTAAATGGTGGCATTCAAGCCCGAAAACTTCTTGTAATTAAGTGTGGCATAGTTTTGGTGTGTTATCGCCCGATGAAGCGACCACATTAAAAGCGAGCTGAACTAAATGATTTAATGTATTGTTTTTTGAACCTGCTTGAGTACATTAAATGCCGTAACTTCATCGGAGCCGGTAATTCATAGCTACCCTAGAGCTCCATAACACCGCGCAATCCACCTAAGCAAACCATTGTCCTGCTTATGCAGACCGATTGCGTGAGTCGGTCCCTGTACTTACTAGCTTATCCGAGAATTATACTTATTCAACACGGGGAACTTGAGTGAACAGTTTGGAGCATTGGCTCAAGTTAGTTTTGTGAAGTTGATACAGCCCACATAATTGGTCTTGGTGATTGATGGGTTATGGGCGCGAGGGACTGGGAAGAAATTGAAGAGTGAGCATTGAGTATCTTCTGACTACAATTATTCGTACTCATCAATCAAGCCAAGCTACGTGTAGGATCCTCCAATCTGAATTTGCTTGTTGGCCGTAAAGGCAGGCCAGATTTCTCGTATGCCATGTCGATCATTTTTGCCTGTGCAAAGCTATCTTCGTAGCCAACCCACAGGCCAGAGCCCTTGTTACCGCGAATATGATTCACGAACTGTTCCAGCTGATGACGGTAGGATGTCCAGAATGGCTCACTCGGCTGATAAACACCGGCGTTCTTGAAAGTATAGATCTGTTTGGACTGTCTGGTCGTCCATCTCTTTACAACTTCGCCACTTGTTCCATCCCGAATCATATACTCGTCAATAATGTCAATGCGATGCCAAAACGAGGACATGAGAAAGTTGCTGACCGATAGCTTTCGGAATAGCCATTTAGTCTGCCAGTCAGGCAGCTTGGAGTCATCTAATCTGGCTTCCTTGTGTGACACCGTGATATCAAACGTGGGAAATGTCGTGACTGAGGCACGCATGTTCATCACGGCATTTCCAACACGACCGCCAGGGAAACGAAAGCTGGCCTCAGCAAATTCATCGCAGAGTTGTTGAGGAGTTGGAGCAGTTTTGGCGTCGCACAGCGTGCATTCTTCTGGCTCGGCACCCATAATTTGACGCAGGGCATACAACGGATATGTCCCAAGGTCAAGTATATTGCCCCCGCCTAAGTCGTAATCGAAGCGAATCCCTCCTTTGGGAATCATATATGAAGGGAGCTCCGCAATAGCGTTGACAGCCTTTATGTTTGGAGGATCGACCAAGCTGAGGAAGTACTGCCAGGCCGGTTGGAAACGGAAGTGCATTGCTTCTAGTAGGATTGGGGCATTGGGTTGTCTCAAAAGTGGACATCGAAATAACAGTTCAGCTTCAGTGGCATTGACTGTTGCTGGCTTTTCGATAATGACATGTTTGCCTTTGGCAAGGGCTTTTAGTGCCCATTTGTAGTGTAGGCCGGCTGGAAGGGGAATGTAGACAGCATCAATTGACGGGTCATCAAGGAGGGCTGGGCGTATGAAAGTTAGCAGCTCGTCAACAATGCCAGAGATGATTAGGCTACTGTACCTTCATAACTATCCATAATTTGGGGAATATTATGCTTTTTAGCATATGCCTCAGCCTTTCCTCTGTCGCGGGCTGCGATGGCCCGAATGATCACATCCGGATGTGATTTTGCCGGATTAATGAGCGCATCCGGTCTGAGAAAGACTTAGTTCCTTGCTTGTCGAGTAGCCGGAGCTTTGACTCACCCAATCTTGGCTGCACCTAGGATGCCGAACTTCAACGCATTGGTAGCCTTTGGTGGCTGAGGCGGATGTGAAGATTGCCAATTACGACCGAGAAAACCAATGATAGAAGACATGATACTACTTTGTGTTGTGTAATTGATGAGGCAAAAATGGAAAAGGACGTTCTTGAAATAAAAGATGGAGTTGTAGAATGAGTTGATGCATGATAGCCTCTATTGCTGATTTATACTGAATCGATGTCTTGACCAGGAGGATCTAAGAGAATCTCCAAATCGGAACCATTTGACATTATCGCCTATCTGGGCCTAGCTCGAGATCGCCAATGAAACGAGTCTGACATTTTTACCTGTTACGGCCTAGGCCCAGGCTAGGCCCAGCCGGGAGTTCCGTAATGCCTCTGGATTACAAATATTACACTATGGTTTTGATCTTTACGCTTTTCTCAGTCCTTGAAGTCGATACGAATCAGGGGGCATTGGAGTTCATCACTCGACCTGATGATGTATTTTTCGCATTCAGAGCCGGTCAACCCGGCACAGGCTGGCCAATCTACAACAGCAAGGGGAACAGAGGAGAGCAAGCTTCAAAAGAAGATCCAGAATCGAGTCTATAAGAGGGCCTCCAGTGAGTATTTAGCCAAAATTTATCGACCCTTAGAGCCTTTTACCCAACCACCTAGCTGCGAAACCAGGATGCTTACGAGGTTTGGCAGGATTGCGTAACGGGACGAATAAGAGATCATCAAGCGCACATGCCCAACATCAACACCATGTCAATCGCTGGCGTCTTGATGAAGCGCTGAGTATCGCCAACGCCCATACTTCTGAGCTTACCCCGACTCGGGATATGTCTGGTCCAATTTGGGCAGATGAGAAAAGCAGTCGTGTCGTTCCAGAGGACATACTGAAAGACTCGTCCACTGCAATATGGTTTCCTTTGCCAGCCGACCATCTACTTCATCTCGTTGAGTACAACGTTTTCAGAGGGTTGATGCAAAATAAAGGCTTGGTTAACTCTATGACCGTGCAATGCTATGCACCAGGCCCTCAAATCGATACCTCCTCATCTTTTCCGATACATTCAACTATTCTACCCGTGGCACCACACTATTCTGGCTCACTGTCACCAACACCGATTCAAATGAGCGTCAATCATTTCTCATGGATCGACTGCCTGCCTTGTCCGACAATGAGAGAGAATCTAATAAGGCGGGAATTCGATTTTAGCCACGCAGACTTTGTCAAAGACTTGGTTGGGTATTTGATCAACTTGGACATATTCAAGGAATCACCACCGTTCTCTGGATCAAGCTCAACTTATGATACGGATGAGGTGGGGTGTTCTGCAGGAAGAGGTCTTGTCAACTGGGGAGAACCCTACTTGGTAAGCAGTTGGGAAGTGACTCCAGGCTTTCTACGGAAATGGGGTTGGGTTCTGGCAAATTGCCAAGAGCTTGTTGATTCAACGAATTACTGGAGGATCTCCAGAGGCGAAACACCTCTTCTGCTGCCGTTACCTCAAGAATAGCTGAACTTGAGATTCGAATATCGATCGTATAGAGATTCTTATCAAGTCATCGAACAACGTGTGCAATTCTGAACCGTACTAGAATTCTTATGCTACAGGCGAGGACCAGTACCAAAGCCTATGTCAGCAAGATCTTGCAAGGCAATGATAAGCCCAGAAGGATGAATCTTGTTTTTGTGGGCTCTTTAAGGGATTACGCGTTGAAGTTAGCATAGTTGAAGAAGCATCTGGAGGGGCCTAGATATAAACCATGAACGTTCCGATTGAGAGTGAAAAATTGGTATTTAACGGAAATGAAAGCGATACGCTTAACAGGATATCGGGATTGATTACCCAAGATTAAAAATGAAGAACAGACATCTGTGTGTTTCGCGGGCTAAATGCGAAGGATTCAACTAGGCAATCAGCGCTCGCTGTAATTAACCTCTAAATATTTATAATACAATCTCGATTTTACCATTAGTTCCTGCAATAGTCTAAATGTCAGCATTTGCCGGGCCGAAATTGGCCGATCAGGGAAACCTTGTTGGGTGCTTACGTCTTATAAAAGGATCGTCGCACTGCCTTGGAAGTCTTCAAAAACCTTCTTTTATTTGCTCAATTCGGTATCGGAGCTGCTTGTCATATTAGAGTTTCCAGAGACTACATCTATATTCTCCAGCCCGAAAACTAATCATGCGCACCAGCACGTCTATCTGTATAGGTACAGCCCTTTTTACGGTTGCGACTATAGCAAGTTACGACGCACCTCCATCAGACATCACAGCGTGTATCAACAAACCCTCAGTTAACGCCACGGCCAACAACTATCCGGGCTCGGCAGCAGGAAATAGTGACATGGAATACCCATACAACCTCACTAGTCTTGCTGGAGTCCCAGTAGCAGCATCAGCCTGCACATCTGAAGATCCGACTGAAGCCCTGGCATGTGCACGAAAATACATCGATGCTATCGATGAACAACTCGGCTTCTTGTACGCACGGCGCCTAGGATATGCTGCAGTCGCAGGAGCAGCCAAGTTCAAGAATGGCACGGCTTTGGATGACCCTACTCGAAACCAAGTCGTTGCCGCCGGGATGGCAGCTAGGGTGGCCAAGTACGGCGGGAGTGAGGACGCAGGGAGAATCATGGGTGGTGAAGGATGTCAGATTTATGCTAGTCTGGAGTTTGAAGGTCAACGGATCGAGGAGTGTGGTGGGACGTTGGACGAGACCTTTGAGAGGGTTTGTAAGTAAGCCTTTCGACTTGGTGCTAGACCTGGATCAGAATGGCAACGTACAGTTGTGTAAGCGAGGAAAGTAGAATTGATCGACGGGGTGCGGCAGGGCGGGCTTACACGAGGAATTTATAAGGGATATCGTTATGTGCGGGACTTGTGCTGACAATTACCCCCGCCCATCCGGCCATAGGGAACTACGGCTCGCCTGGGCCACGAAACTTTCCAACATGGATATAACTCCCCTGGAAGGTCTACAGCTCCGATCCCATACCAATGCAATCTTGTCTGAATTGTCTGCCATGGTCTGTATGTTAGGACATATGCAACAATTTTGCTCGTATTAGTGGCTTCTAAAGGGGCCCGAATTGCTTGAATATGTTAACCGGGCGGTTGTAGTCTCCTATGACAGTAGTAAGATGAACAATGATATGTTTCGTATTAAAGTAATTGAGGACTCTCGTATATGCCCAAGTGGCTCTTCTCCCACCGGTAGACTCTTCAATAATACTTCTAACATTGAAAAGCTATGTTTTAACACTCCATAGTTACTCTAACTCCTTTACTTCCCTTTTCTGTGACCGGAATAAACATATCGTGATCATAGCGAACGTCTCGCTCGGTTGTCTCAAATAGGCGCATATGTGGCATCACTCTCAAAACCAAAGCTGTAAGAGAAAGATACAATTCGCACAACGCCAGGCTGAGAGCATGTCAGTAAAGGAAACTTTAAATTTGAAATGTTCAACTGGAGTGAAATATCTTACTTTTTACCAAGACACCCACGACTCCCTTTGGAGAATGCAAGCATAGACCTTTCCAGATCTTTCCTGAACTTTTGGTCCTCGTCGAACCATCGTTCAGGTAGAAAGGCGTACGAGTCTGGGAAAGCAGCCTCGTCGTGATGTGAGATGGCTGTCGACATACCGATTGCGTAGCCTCGAGGTAGCACCAAAGTGGTAGGCTTCTTGTTGAATTCTCCTCGGTATATGAGGTCTTCTGTTGTCGGTACCCGGGCTGTGCGGCTGGACACGCCATAGGACAGGCGCAGACCCTCATTGATCACCGCCCCGAGATATGGGAGTTGCTCCAGCGTCGTCCAAGAAGGTAGGTGGCATGGGTCGTCAACCACTTGGGTCAGTTCGGCTTGTAACTTGTTCAGAGTCTCGGGTTGTGATAAGAGGAAGTAGGTTATCACAGCTAATGTCCAGCTCGTAGTTTCTGTTCCGGCATTGACAACAGCAACGGCCTCCTCAACGAGACGATCTGTATTCTTTTCGCTTTCGTCAAGCTCGGATTGTAACAGGTCACCGAAAACGGTTGGTCGGTCATAGACAATACCAGAATCCAGGTCCATTTTGGTCTTTTGAACACGCGACGGTATGTTAATTTGTAACGTCCGAATCAGTAACGCAGCGTCGGCGGGCAAATATTCGACAAGGTACTTGCCTAGCTTTACGCTGGAAACGAGGAAGGGAAAGAAACGGAAGATGAAGACTGGCTTGAGTACTGCTAGAGTCGCTTCACGGTAGTTAGGCTGCCAGTGGTCGCGCGATAACAGGCCAAAGGCTTCACCGAAGCAATAACTGGAGATGGCATCGGATGTGAAGCAGCTGTATGCGTGTGCAATATCAAAAGGTTGACGCTTCTTGTCACCACGACTGCCATTATTCTCGGCCAACAGCTTGTTGCAGAGTGTTTGGACCAGTTCGTGGATCTCTTCTTCGAGCCGTGCGATCATGGCCCGTGAGAAAAACCTGGCTATGGGTCCACGTCTGATGCGGTGAAGATCGTGATCAACCGTACCAAAAGCGTTCATCGTTCCAGCTGCCGAACCATTGACTTGGTGGGTGGGCTTGTCGCGTTTGCGTCCACCAACAGCGTAAATCTCGTCCGAGAATGCCATATCAGCACAATGCATCTCGTTGGGATTAATCCGAACAATAGGACCTTACAACACAATGAAGAATTAGTCTCATTCCTTGTTATACACAACGCGAAAAAGAATTACAACCAAAATGTACTTACCATATTTCTCGTGCATCTTTTTGATGGCGTGGGTATAACGACCAACGAGAATTACATCGTGATAAAATTCGGGCAGATATGTTGCTGCCGCGAGTTTCGGACCAGGAATCTTGCTCAATGGGTGAAGGGGCGAGATGTTATACAATGCTTGCAAGAGTTTGAATGCCACCCAAGTCAATACGACAACTACTACCCAGCCTCGCGCTGTCAACGACGCTATGGTGCCCCGGAAGGCTAACCAAGTGTCGTCCACCATTATTTTGATCGTTTAGTGAGCTTAACCAAAGCTACAGCAGGGATTAGGGGATCAAAAACGTCAAGAAATGGCAAGACCCATTCTTATATGGGTGTGGACTCCTTGCGATCACATGATTATAACTGTTTCTGCCCTCTCGCTTATCAAGAAATGGTACGTTAGGCCCTGCGGTCCATTGGAGGAAATTTGGGAAGCCGGGGGTATGAAACGTAAACCCGTTTCACTGCGTATTAAATTTCCGATATAGTAGTCCAAGAGTTACTCCATAACTCGTTTCCGATATTTTGGTGTAACACTGGTGGGAACTCCACTCTAATCTTAGACCGAATGACCCAATTAACGACTCCTATTTACAAATCCACTAAATTCAGAAGCACAGACTTGCCAGTTCACAAATAGTCGAGGAGATGATGGTCACATAGTTGCCTCATGTTTGGTAGTGAGGTGTGTCGACCGACGAGAGAATTACTTCAGCCTCACCAGAGACATGCAAGATTCAGGATGTGTGGATTAGACCAGTGGCTTACAGATTGAAGAGTCATATGAACAAAAAAACTCCAGATATCAGTTTTGTTGAGATATGCTGAATGGTGCCCCATATCGCGGAAAGACGAAAAACGGATATACGAAAGACTAAACCCATCAGTCGGGCTATCGAACATTGTAACGGCAAGAATCTGGAACATGAATTGCCATTGTAGCGCATTGGGGACCTGCCCTTAACTTGGAGCCACAGGATTACGTTTGGATCACACTTGGACGTCAACCTGCAAAGTATATACTCCTGCTCATCCTGACCTGTTTGGCACCGCTAGTATTACAAAATATATAATATATGCTTCTCTGGGAGGCATTAGGTTTTGGCAGTATTAGCTTGTGAGTGCGATGAGGATACCGAGAAGATTAAAACGAGGCTCAAGATCTCAACGGATTGGACTAAACTACTGCAAGGCGAAACGCACAAGTAAACTCAAGCCTCAGATCCGCAGTGTACAGTCGTTTGGAAGCAGTTTACCTGCTGGCTATTAGAAGGGGGGGGGTTTCAGAACACGGCAATTATTATAGTCGTTCTTATTACTGCAATGAACGTCATCTTCCGCAGCCTTCGCACTATCAGAGTTTTGTTTCATAGTCGACCAAAGACGATGCCTCCCGAAATCCTTAAGGATCATCAAAAAGACTCTAGAGCCAAGCACATGGCGAGCTAAAGTTATCTTAATTCACCCGAATCTGGCAGCCTGCGTGATAAAATAAGAAAAGTCCGCATCCAACCCTTCTTTCGACACCTCTGCCTAATATATTCATCTCTAAAACTAACCTCCCATCCATCCATCTTCATGTCTGGGTCCCATTCCCCTTCCCATGTATCGTTATGCATCCGCTCAACTTGTATCTCTCGAAGGTTCGGAAGTTTGGCTTCCACGATGAAGGAATATAATTCTTGGTTGACGACTCGGCATTCGTCCTGATATGAGTCGTGGGACGAATCGTATTCGTCCCAGTGCAAATGCAATGTTTCCAAGGAGAGTGGCAAGGCTTCACTGAACCGTAAAGCTGGTCTACCACTTTCCTCGTCTGGCTTTCTCAATTTTCCAAGAAGGTCTTGTTTATCACTCTTGAAATGCTTCAAAGAGCCGAGGGCTTGAAGGGGTCCAAGTCGACCTTTGGTGCGATTCCCATAGCCAGGGGTTTTAAACTCCGCCGTTTGGATGTCGAAATCTTCTAACCCACGTCCAAAATCTTCCAGTACCTTGCGGAAAGTCTTCAAGTTCACAGTCCGGCGAATCGCATATGTGCTATATTGTGTGCGCTGGCCCGCCATCTCAATCGATAGACCCTTAAGGCTCGGGCAGCGAGTAAGGGCACATCTCAGACCATCCGCATCAATTATAGATTTTTTCATTTCCAGGTAGCGGAGGCTGGAGAGTTGGTCGGGCCATTGAAGTTCCTCGCTTTGCTCCCTTTTCCACAGGATGCCATGGAGTCGCAATATCTTGATTGTGGGAAGGAGGAAAATCGGCTCAATCTCCAAGACAGGCAGGACGGTCCCAGTTTTTCCGCATTTGACTCGTACTTCTGTCAGGTCGGAAAAGCTGTAGTCTGTCGATATCCTTCTGTTCAAGAGCTGATTGTGTCTGTTCTTGATCTCGTCATCTTCTCCGTCGTAGGTCGTCTCTCGCCTCTCACTCCCTTCCGTCAAGCCTTCATCCACGTTCAGATCCCCGCTAAGAATCACAGGCGAAAGATTTTTGGAGAAGCATATTGTGAGATCGACCAAACGCACCAGAGGCGTGAACACAAGAGGGCCACCGTGGAGATTGAGATGGGATCGTTTGATCCCTCGGCCAGCAGGATTTCGAAGGCTGAGGGACTCAAGAGCTGTTTCATATATGCTATTCAGAAGGTCATTTGTGAGATAGTCCCTCATAACCGGATCTCCACAAAGGTGTGAATACTCGCTGAACGCAATAGCCCTAGTGTGCTGACCCAATTCTGGATGGTAGTGCAAAGTTCTCAGAAAGAGCCTATGAACTTCATCTTCATTCTGCCATTCTTCTAAATAAATATTTCGATAAAGGATAGGTTGTGCAATGCGTTGAAAACGACGGGAAACTAGCGAAAGCGAATGCAAGGTCTTGCGGCCTTGATGCCTGAGTTGACACAAACATACCCGCCAATTGTTCCAGGGCGTGGAGTCCTCAAAAAAGGCAAATATCTCCATCCAGATTTCGTCAGATAGATATACCATTGTTATGAGAATGATGTAGAAGGCCGCTGAAATATGTTTTGATTTTCTTGAGGGATTTTGTATTTTGGTGACGGCAAGGCCGTAAGCGTTGAATAAAGAAGAAGTAAGCAAAGTAAGCTGCTTATCTCACGTGATGATGTCTTCTAGTAATAGCTGTGTCCTTCACTTCAGTTCCAATGGCATATTCTGTCCCGATAAATATGGGGATACAGATGAGCATCTCTCACAAAGCCTCAGCTGTTCTCTTACCCCCTACTCTACAATGACAAGTGATACTCCAGGTTTGCACCACCATAGAGCTAAATCTCGAGGCATGGTGTAATCGTAACCTTGCAAAGTAGCTAGTCACACCGTAGCTGAAAGGTAATCTGCCCCGATTTCTGAGCCGTCTAGTGGAGTTTTACCCGTCCCCTCAAAGATACTTGATTCCACACTAAAGTAATTGGTGTTTCCACGATCACTAGCCAGTAACAGGCTTACTCGACTATAATCAGGCTTGGCTATATCCAATTCGATGATCTGGATATAATGTTCCACATCAGTTCTCAGACACGATGTCGCTGAATGCTTTTTCGCCAATGACAAAAACAGCCAGGACAGGCACTGCACCTGGCTGGACAGGAAAGCTCGAAGCGTTAACAACGCGAAGGTTATGGACACCTCTGACGCGAAATTTGGAGTCTAAGACTGCTTGGCGATCACCATCTCTACTAATGGCATAGGTCCCTGATGCATGGTGAGACCAGGCCTGTCTACGAAGAAAGCTTCTCTGCCAATCGTCTGTGCACTCCATACCAGGAGCGCAGGGCCTTAATTCGGTAAAAGTATTCCCCTCTAGCTGACTGAAGCGATCGCGCGCGAAGTTAATGGCCTTAACGATTGATTCCAGATCGTTGTTGTTACCTTGTTGGAAGTAGCCGAGGTGAATGTTAGGTGCCACCATTAGGTCCGCTAATCGAAGGCGGATAGTGCTATTAATGTTACGCGGATACAGTTATATAAAGCTATATTCGAATTAGTTCTTATTCTAACCAGGCATGCCTAGCCAGAAGCTAATAAATATTATACTACCGTAGTAGAACTAGATATCTCGGCCGTATAGGGCTACTGAAGTCTTATAAAATATATCAAAGAAGCTAGTTATAGGACGAGAAAACCTTCTATAGAGAGCTATTTTATAACTATCCTTCAGGTTTGTTTCTACTCCGGGAAGATCTTTTACCACAGGAATTCCAAACTCTTTTAACTTAGCAGCCAGTCCGATGCCGCTTAACTTAAGAAGTTAAGGGCTGTTAAACACTCTAGCAGAGATGATGACTTCTTTTGTCGTAAAGGCTCGACCCGAGACACCAGTCGAGTTAGACGTACGACGAGGATCAGCAGCATACACACTTCGCCCTTCAAGGAGTTCCACACTGATTGCCACAGGCTCTGCACCTAACTCGACAGTATCCGAAAATAGCACCTTGGTGGCCAGTGTGTTTTGCTTAATAGTGAGCGGAAATTTCTTGCTATCTGCCAGCGTGGCATAGATATAGTTGAGAGGGCTAGATCTGACCCTGTCGTTTAAGTAGGAGTGTGGAGTGAAGACTCCTATCGTTTCATCTCATCGAGGATCATATGAGTTGATATCATGAGAGAGCAACTTGTAAAGTGACCTGTTAGTCGCATTCCAACCTAATGCGTTGGAGAAATAACCCGCTAGGCTGGTGAGGTTAGAATCGTCCCGGGCCTAATCGGGATGCTCTTGCGATATATATAGATAGCCGTTAAATCCGTGGCTCGGGTCGCTTCTATTATGAAGATACTTATTCCTTTCGAGCCGGATAAAATACTGTCTTATGTTTTTGTATTCCTATCCCTTATCACTAGTGATATTCGTAATTATCTGCTAATTGGCATCCGCAGGCAAAGCTAAAGAAGTAGTATTAATTATTGTAGAACCCCCGATTGTAGCTCTGTGAGGATAGTAGATGCCTAAGCGTTCCGCCCCGTTCGGCGGGTCCAAACCAACGTAGTACTCGCCATCGGGTTGTCGCCATGTGGTGAACTCATACCTATGGTCGATCTCTGGGTCGTCTCGTGAAACAAAGTAGTCCCAGGTGGTCCGTTGGTCCCTGATTGCCCTGGTGTTGTTATAGACCAATCGCGAGTTCTCGTTATCAGATTGATCGTCGCTAGCCTCTATAAGCAGGATAGAATTACCGGCCCTGGCAAGGTTGGCCGCAAGTGGCCCACCTCCTGGTCCAGAGCCGACGATGATGTATTCGTATGTGTTTGACGATTTGGTCATGGCTGCACGCCCTACAGCGGCAAGACCCAGAAGTGGAAGTAGAAGAGTAGGATGCATCTTTTTGACAAGCTTTTGGAAGACAGGTAGACGGATAGAGTGTACAGATAGAAGAGGAACGACGTATTCTCATCATACTTATATCTTTAGATTCCACATGGCTATCAGACCCTAGGATCGGCTTTGGCTGTACAGTAAGCGGAGGGTGGCCTCATGACATCTTCCCGCATGGAAACCTCAACCTTTCAACTTGGCTGTGTCACCTACGCTCTACTCTATGTCCGCGTTTGTTTTGGTGTCATTTGGATCGCCTCATAGATGCTTTGAAATCGCCGCGTCATTCAAGATGACGAAACAGAGAGTGATCAGATCTCATACACGTCACATTCGGAGACGACTTACCGTTCTCCCCTTTGCGTATCCACGTATGATCACACTTCCTTTATCCACACAAACTTATGCATAACTCCAAGATCCGATTGGCGGTATGACTCGAGTTAAACTTTGGCGCGATGTGCATGGGCCAGAAGACATCCACCTCCGCGACTCCACGTTGACCAGTCAATCTTGTGACCGTCTTTAATTTTTCTTGGACACCCTGCTGCCATCCCACATGTTATCCAGCCTCATCTCGGTCACCGGTACCATAATCTGTCCGCGACTACTCGCGCCTGCGGGCCCGGAGTTAAGCCCCAGTATCCGATCTTTCAAACCGGTCTCGGGTCGTATCATCAGAGGTTAAGTAGATGTCTGGAAATGCAATTTCACACAGCTGTCTTTCCCGCTATTTTCAAAACATATTCCCTTTACAAATTTTAACTCTGCACCATGTCTCTTGGTCTACAGGAATCTGCGGCTTGGGAGGCAAGTACACTTTGTACCTTGTACAAACAGCTATTTGTTGGTGCCAAGCCACTTCCTCAAGGCATCAGCCTGGCGGGCCAGACTGCTATCATTACTGGTGGTAACAGTGGGCTAGGCTTTGAAGCAGGGCGGCAGTTACTTCAGCTTGGACTGTCCAACCTCATTCTTGGCGTTCGGTCTGATCACAAGGGGGCAGTTGCGGTGTCAAAATTGCGGGGTGAATATCCCCACGCAATCATTGATTTTTGCATCGTGGATCTCACCGACTATGAATCCATTATGTCTTTTCGCCACGAATGTGAGAAACTCGAAAGAATCGACTATGTGGTTCTGAATGCTGGCCTGATGGCCAACAGTCTACATCGCATCGAGCGAACCGGCCACGAGCAGGTCTTCCAAACAAACTATCTCTCAACAGTGTTTATGGTCCTCATTCTCCTACCTATCTTGACCTCCAAACTACAACATGTCAAGTCAGCTATGCCAACGGTTCTTTCTATCGTGGGCTCCGACACGATGTATCTCAGCAAATTCAAACCGAAAGGGTCAGTCCTTGGTACCATTGACCACCCACCATCTTGGGAGGAGCTACCCCAGTACGCCGACAGCAAGCTGCTACTCATGATGTTTAGAGCACGTTTGACAACTAAATTTGAGCCCGAGAACGTCATCATCAACGTTTGCAATCCCGGTCTCACCTCTGGTACCGGATTGGCGCATGACGACCAGGACCGGGGCTGGTTGAGCAGCGTCATGATGAATCTAATGCTCAAGTGAATGGCTCGCTACTTGCAGGTCGGTGCCAGTATATACATCTACGCACTGCTGGCCGTCAGTAGTGAAAGCCATGGCAGCTTTGTTAGCGATTGGGAGATCAAGCCGTAGGTTGCTTTCCTTGCATCATGTGACAGCAGCTAACTTTGCTAGATACGCACCCGTCATGTACACGGCCGAGGGCAGCGAGATAGCGGATGCGTTATGGAAAGAAACCATGAAAGAGCTATCCTTTGCAAAGCATTTGAGTATCGAGTCATTATTCTCCTAATGAAAGAGTCAGAAGCCGCGCGGCAGTTGCCTTTCATCATTCAGGGACTTGGATAGAACGGACAGATAGATACGAATACAACAACGATTTCAAATTCCGTGGAACATGGCAAGCACAGAGAAGTTGAACGGTTCCTAGGCGTCAACAACCGTGAACGGGATACAACTTGATATTTTGAAGGATACTTGTCTCGTAAATAGTCCGTTAAGACTGTAGTTCTTTGTTATCCCATGGGGAAGACACTAGCTAGGTTCAGAGAGAAAAATTACGGCTAGCCAATGAACTGATAATACACTCTTGACATATCATCCCTGGGAGTCAGACACATCATCATAGGCGACGTAAACAGTGAAAGGGATGAAGTCGATTCTTTCGCGGATATTTCCCAGATACATCCCTGCCTCCAACTATCAAGTGAGGTTGGCCCTTGTCACGTATTCGTTCTACCAAACCTTATTAAGTCCGCTAGCTTTTCGGACATATCAATCATAAATCCGCAAACCCCACAAGGAAGCTTCAGAAAAGATCTTCGCTATTGTGTATATATCGAGAAAGAGACCTATTCACCTGCGCTACCATACCGGGCATACTCACCGGGATCATCTGCTCGTCGAAGAAAATGGAACTAGGTAAGATGGACAGTCCGATCGAAGAATTCAAGATCAATGTACCGGAAGAGCAACTAATCCTGTTGCATAACCGGCTTGAACTGGCTAGGTTCCCATCGCCATCCCCTATCTCAGATGACTGGCAATTTGGTACACCTGTTAGTCAAATTGAGAGACTAGCAAGATACGGGCGTAATGAGTACGATTGGAGAGCAGCAGAGAGCAGGATCAATAGACTCCCATAGTCCATAACTACTCTCAAAATCCAGGGCTTTAGCGACATCAACTTACACTTTGTGCATGTCAAAAGCGGGCAACCCAAAAGTCTTCCTCCACTTGTCTGCCACGGATGTAAGTCTAACCAGGCTAAGAATATGAATCAGTCTGTACTAACCACCCCACGGGCCCGGAAGCTTCATAGAAGTGGAGAAGCTTGTTACTCTCCTAACAAAAATGGGTCATGGCTTGGTGTTTGATGTTATCGCTCCATCCTTACCGAATTTTGGTTTCTCCCGGGGAATCGACACACCAGGGTTCCATCCGCCTCAATAGGCTGAAGCCCTGCACAAATTGATGTTAAGACTAGGATACAATAGATATGGTAGACACAAAGAGATCAAATCCATCTAGCTGCTCAAGCTCACTTGCCGCTGTAACACAGGGAGGAGATTGGGGGTTCACCATTACTCGGTATATGGGCTTGATGTTCCCAGACCATTGTCTTGCATCGCATGTCAATCTCATCTGGGCTGATCCTCCAAGGCTACTGAGAAACCTCCTACAGTATCTCAAATCCTGGCTTCCTCCAAGTAAAGAGGAGGACGACGGATTGAAGCGAAGCATGTTGTTTGCCCGGGAGTGTATCGACTATAGCGCGCTAAAGGGCAACAAGCCAGCTACTGTAGGGATCGCCTGAATGGATTCGCCTATCGCACTTCTCTCATGGATCTACGAAAAGCTTCACGATTGGAGGGATGGATAACTAGCCTTGGACTGATGACGAAATATTAGACTGGGTTTCAGTTTACCAATTCTCAACTGCTGGGGCCCATGCGAGCGCCCGTATCTACTACGAGATGAATCATCCAAGTCCCCTCACAGAGCCATTTCAGTGGATTCCGACAGTGAAGCTGGGCATATCATACTTTCCAAAAGATGTCGCACTTCCTCCAATGTTTTGGGGAAGGACTTTGGGCCCTGTCGTGTTTGATTTGCGGCACAAAAGAGGCGGTCACTTTGCTGCACATGAAGTGCCTAAAAAACTGGCTGAGGATATTCGAAATACTTTTCGCAAAGCAATATGTGCCGTCTAGTGGTACATTGTCACTAAGCGAGAAAAAGCTGACTTAGTTAAGCGGTCAGTCAGCTTACACCAAACCCATTTTTGCCCCATGTTTTGCAAACTGTGAATGCGACCGCCGTCGAAGTGAAAGTGCTGAGTATATCCAGCATTCAAGTTATCGTTTATATTCTCGCTTAAAACAAATTTCCGCCAATGTATTAACCACTTTTTGAACCTGGTCCTATGTTTTGTATCACAGAATGGTCAAACGTCCAGGCGCAGGACTTCTCGTGTGATTCTGTCGGCGTCCTCAAAGGCCCCATTCATGAACCCTCTCCAGCCATCAGCAAAGTCAGAACCACAGAAGTACACGTGCCCATGCGGCTTCCGAATCGCATCATGATACTTGTTGAGAAATCCTGCTTTACGAACTGGCATCACGCCCCCTGCGAATCGATCTTTAGACCACAGGTGAGCCCAAGCCGAAGTCACATTGAGACCCTCAGGATGTAAGCTCTCGATCAGACGCAGATTTGCGTCGGACCTATCGAAATCCATATCAGGTGGTGCCAGCAATGTCAGCAAAGTATTTTCACCAATTTTTCCATCTGCAAAACCGCTGGAGACTGGTAAATCTCCTCCTTCGCACGTGATGTTGATGCCGTTCGGAAGTTCAGCAGTTGTGGCGACCAGCAGCTTGTCAGTTCTTGCAGGGATGGCAGCGACAGCTAGGGCCTCCTGTAGAGTGGGCGGAAGGGATGGCTCAAAATGGACTGACTGCAGGACATTCCAAGGAATGGTTGAGACAACAACTTTGGACCGCAGACTTTTCCCAGACTCTAGAGTTACCGTGACAGGATGAGTTCCGTCCCCCTGAGAGACACTTTTAACAGGTGACGATAGAATTCTATCGCCTTTAAAGGCTTCTAAAATGGAAAGAGCCAAGGCTGTCGTACCTTTAGCTATCTTCCACTTCATAGTGGCCTCTTCGATCATGCCAGACGAGAAGTTGCAGAGGGCAAAGGTTCGCAGGACCTCGGTGAAAGCAACATCGTCCGGTTCGACGCCAAAGAAAGACCCAGCGTGCTCCATGAGCTGATGACGCTGTTCCTCGGTAAACTGAGTGAGTTGAGCAACGCGTGATTTGATCGTGAGCTCATCTATGTTGCAGTACTCTGGATTCGCAGCTATCGAGTTGCTGGTGTTGAAAGGAAAGGGCGCTACTGTGCGGCCTCCTTGGCCATCGACGTTGAAAAATTCAGCCATCAAGACTTCCATCTCACTGAAGAACTGTTCGCCCTCTTCTGGAGACTGAAGCTGGGTAGGCGTCTCTCTCGACTGTTTGGAATATATCTCACAGCCTTCAGGCATGGATTTGGTTTCAACAAACTCATCCAGTCCGTACCTAGTAAGCTCACTAAACACTTGCGGCTGCAACCAGTGAACCCAGCCCCCTCCGAGCTCGATAAGCTCACCGTCTTCAGTCTCAGTGGTATAAACTCGACCGCCGACACGATCCCGTGCCTCGACAAGTAGCACTCTCTTACCTGCATATGCAAGGTCCCGAGCTGATGTAAGACCTGCGTAGCCGGCACCGATGACGATAACATCATATTCCGGTGATAGTTCATTCTCAGGAGTGGATGGCACCACAGCTCTTGTTTTCAAACCTATGCATGGTCATCAATTGTCTGTCTGTAGTCAGAACTGTTCTCGAGAAAAGACAAACCAAACTTATGACCCCCCTCTGGAGTCCAAACGAAGCCTTCATTACTTGCATCCATAGCGGCTGAGGGGAAAATGGGTAAAAAGTGATACTAATCGAATCGAATTTTGTATTGGTCCGTGGTTTGAGGAGAGTCTGTGGTCAAAGGGAGTAAAACGATAACTATTGTATTTATCTCGATGAGCCATCGTGGGTGATCACGGAGGCCGACGGAGCCGACTGATCCAAACCGAGGATCGCGCGGGCTCCGTTATGCGAATCATAGTAACCAATATCTTCCCACGACTCATTCCGGGAGGGCAGGGCAAAGTTTAGCCGAAGCTATATCAGGCCGTATTCCAGTAGTCTAATCTCCGTGGTTCACAGCTCGGCCGGTTCGGCCCTAGTACCAAGCCATCTGCAACCGCGAGGTGCGATCTTCGGCGCAGGGCGTAGGCGTAGGGCGTAGGGCGTAG